>CAUYRT010045967.1:0-27948 GCA_963574885.1 Lepilemur ruficaudatus
AAAAACATCTACTCTTGACCACATTAGCCATGAGGTGAGGTCAGATTAATTCAGGAATCTGAGACTAATGATTTTTGTTTGATTTTGTTTTGCTTTCCTCCTCAAAGAGCAAATTAAAGAAAAATTACAATGGGAAGGAAAAAGTGGCTTATCATCACATGCTTTCATTTTCTCATTTTAGTTTTTAAACACAATTTCACGAAGAAACCAGTGTAACATGTCTTAGGGGTCTTGGATTGGTAGGATTCTGATTCTGGTTCCTTTTTGGGAATGAGTTGGGCAGCATACAGGCACAGAAAGAAAGATGTTTGAAATCTTTGCTTTTGAGATTTTTTTTTTAAATGATTCCCAATTCATTGTTTACTGTCTTTTATCCTAAGAATCTTAAAATAATTTTCTGCACAGAAATAAGATTACATTATTACTGCTTCTATAGCCATTTCACAGTTTTTGATAATTCATTGATCTTTAGGAATTAAGATTTTACGTTGTCTCATTTTAATTTTTTAAGCCTGTTTTTCATCTCTGAAACTTTTGTGTTCTACTTGGTTCTGTCTATACTTAGAGTCAAACTGATTAATGTGATCATGCCCAAAACAACTTGGCCTGGGAGAGGTAGGCCTTATTTTTTTCAACCTAACAGTGTCCCATGTACATGCTCTTTGGAGCATTTAAGTGCTTATAGTGGAATAAATGAAGGTCAAGAAAAAAAAAATACCAAGGGTCACCAGTGCCAGGGCAGCTATATGGGAGGTGGCACAATGTGGCTGTCAGCTCTCCTTATTATCTTTGGAGCTCCATCCATCAGCCAATCTGGCATTTAGTGACCTTCAGCAAAAAGGAAGTCTGTCTCAGCTCCCAGATTTTTAATTTAAAATAGTTTTCGTTAAATTTTTTATTGATGTATATTATATATTTATGGGGTACGTGTGGTATTTTGTTACATGACATAGAATGTATAATGATCAAGTCAGGGTACTTGGGGTATCCACCACCTTGAGTATTTATCATTTCTATATGTTGGGAATATTTCAAGTTCTCTTCTAGCTATTTTGAAACACATAATACGTTATTGCTAACTATAGTCACCCTACTCTGCTATCAAACACTAGAAATCATACCTTCTACCTAACTGTATAGTTGTAACCACTGACCAACCTTTCTTCACCCCCTCACCCGCACCCCACACCCCGCTTCCCAGCCTTTGGTATCTATCATTCTACCCTCTACACCCATGAGATCAACCTTTTTAGCTTCACATGAGTACATGCAAAATTTGTGTCCGGCTTGTTTCACTTAACTCCAGTTCCATTCAAGTTGCTGCAAATGACATGATTTCATCCTTTTTTATGGCTGAATAGTATGCCACTTTCTATACCTACCACTTTATCTTTATCCTTTTGTCTGCTGAGGGACACTCAGGGAGATTCCGTATCTTTGCTATTGTGAATAGTGCTGCAATAAACACAGGAGGTCCAGGTATGCCTTTGATATACTGATTTCTTTTCCTTTCAATAGATACCCAGTAGTGGAATTGCTGGATCCTGTGGTAGTTTTATTTTCAGTTTTTGGAGAAATCTCCATCCTGGTTTTCATATAGCAGCTGTATTCATTTAAATTCTCACCAACAGTGTATAAGAGTTCCCTTTCCTCCAGACCCTCACCAGCACCTGTTATTGTCTTTTTAATAATAGCCATTCTAACTGGAGTAAGATGATATCTCAATGTGGTTTTTATTTACATTCCCCTGATGATTAGTGAGGTTGGACATTTTTTCATATATCCATTGGCCATTTGTAAGTCTTTTTAGAAATATCTATCAATGTCCTTTGCCCACATTTTAATGAGATTATTTGGTTTTTTTAATGTTGAATTGAATTCCTTGTATATTCTGCATATTGGTCCCTAAGAGGATGAATAGTTTGCAAATATTTTCTCCCATTCAACAGTTTGTCTCTTCACTCTTTTTTTCTTTGCTGTGCAGAAGCTTTTCCGTTTAATATAGTACTATGTTGTCTATTTTTGTTATCTATACTTTTGAGGTCTTAACCATAAAATCTTTGCCTAGACCAACATCTAGAAGTGTTTTCCCTATGTTTTCTTCTAGATTTGATTAACTTTTTCCTCACTGATATTGTATGAATAGAGGCTAGATGGCTATGCAAAATAACACTGAAAAGAAGATTCTCACCTTAGAATCAGTCTGGTTGATTTTAGTAGTTAGACAGTTATCCAGCGTCCTAGGCATTGTCTATAAACATATGTGCTAAACAGATAAGACAAATATCAGTTCCACTCACGATTGCACACAGTGGGCTGCAGTCAGAATCCAAGTTGGGCTGATGATGGCACCTCCACACTGGTGATCTCCTAGAAACCTTAAACCCACCTGCCATGGCCAACAGTGGGGGCAGGCTTCTTCCCCTCCTGCGATTCTTCTAGAAAGCCACTGGGGACTAAATGGAGGAATGCCACGGACACCTACAGCAAAGATGAAACCAATGACACAACCAGCTGAAATGATTAAGAACACACTCCTCCAAAGGCTTGTCACAGTCAGCAATGGTAATTCCGAAATACCAGATGAGCTTCATAAAGACCCATCTCTGAGGAATCTGATTTTAAAAAGCCGGGTGACTATGCCAGGCAATCAGCATTTTAGGTAACTAGCCTATGGAATAATATTTATTTATCCATTGAACACTTATTTAGTGCTTACTATTTGCCAGGCACTATTATGGACATTGGTGATATTCGTGAATACAGCAAATAAAAATGTCAGCCCTCATGGAACTTACATTCCAGTAGGAAAATTTCACATTTGTTAGCAATGAATCTACAAGTGTTTTCATTATACGTCCTTGTTTTACCTTCTGTTTTCACTGTATGAAACCATTTATCAATCCTCAAACATGTCAAATTTGCTTATGCATCTAAATGCCGTTCTCTTGTCCGAAATACTGGGACTCAGCTCAACTGCTATCTTTTCCATGAAGGCTTCTCCAAACTCCCCAGCAAGAGGCAGACATTTTCTCCTGTTATAGTTCCTCATGCAACTTTCTATTCTAGTCCGTCATAGTTAGGTTAGTCCCTAACCCTAACTTGCATATACTCAATACATGCAGGCAGAACAATGGACGATCATAGTATTTAGTATTTAACCAAATGCTTTAGAGCATAAGGAAGTTAAAAAGATGCCAGTGTGAGTTTAAAAAATACATAAAAGACCACACAACCAAAAAAACTTTGTTTTCCTCCTCTGCTCCATAATGCATACTCGTATTAAACACAGACTCTAGAAAGTCATTTTAGACATTAAGTTTGTACAGGGATAGATGAGGACAAAGGATTGCTCTTGTAGTCCTTTCTTCCTATCAGAAAGCTTATTTGTTCTTCCCTATATTTATAAGCCTAAATGTAAACCCAGACAGGATTCTGGAAGTTTTATAGACCTAGATATAAGAATCATTTGTCTTCGCTGCGGAGTTGTATCAAATACAAGATGTGGATTTCCAAAAGAGAAATCTTGTTAATGAAGAAAGGAAATTAAACAGATAGTAAGAATATGGCCATCAACTCACCATATGGAATAGCTTTTGCAGCAGATACAGGATTGGTTTTGGGAGGTGATGTTGGTGCAATTTCATCTGAAGTGTCTATAGAAGAAAATGTTTTAATTGAAAATATTTGGAGTAGCCATACTAACTGACCCTACTTGTTTACCCTGGTCAGTCATTAAACCACTCTACTGTAGATCTCACTACCGCTACCTTTCATATGCTAGATGCCAGATCCCATAGATGTATTTCTCATGTATCTCTTAATATCACTGTTGCATATCTGGCTCTTTTAAGCACTTCCTCCTTCCTTGGCTTTATGACATTCCTCTTGGTTTTCTTGATCTATCTATGGCCATGTCTTCTCAATATCAGGTTTTTCTTCTTCTTTTCTTTTTTCAGGATCCTGTTCTTCAGCCTGAAAAGATAATCCTCAAGGTACTCTTCATCACCCTAATTTTATTCATCTATATGTAGATGATTTTCAAGATTTCTCTCTTCAATCTAAATCTTTTTTCTAAATTCTAGACCTAGGACTGCTAGACAGCTCCATTAGGATCTCCCACAAGCTCATAAAGACCCACATGTCTCAAATGGAACCAAACAATTTTAATAGTCAACACTGTCTCATTTTTATGTTTCCTTATATCATGTAATGGCTCCAGCATCTACCTAGCCACTCAAGCTAGGATCCTGAAAGTGATTCTGGACTTTTCTTCCTTCATATACTCCATCCCACAACATATATAATCAAATACATCTAGAAGAAATTTTTTACAGTGACTTCCTCACTGCTCTCCTTGCACGTAAGTTTACTCATATTTTCCACATTACTCTGGAGTAAAAGAAACCTAGGTTCGAATTCTAGCTCCACGTCTTGCCAACCATACATTTTTGGGAAAGTTACTTAATTTCTCTAAGCCTCAGTTCCCTCCTCTGTAAAAGAAGAGCAGCACACATACCTCCTAGATGTGTAAGGAGGAATATATGCAACAATATGTGTGAAATGCTCAGTCTATACCTGCTACAGAGCAAGTAATCAATAAATATTAGCTAGCTATCCTATCACTCTGGTACTTACCGTTTAATGCCTTGTGCCCAACATGATCTAACTCCTGCCTTTTCTATCATTTCCTCCAAAACTCAATGTTATTTGTAGTTTTCTTATATATTATCCATTCTCTTTCATTAGGGTCTTTGCATATGATATTCTTTTTGTTTGGGTAAAGTACACTGTATCTTCTAGAGTACCAAGAAACCTACTAGTTCAAAACCTTCTAACATTCTAAAACAGAGCCAATCTCATTTCTGAATTGCATTCTCTAATCTGAATCTCTACTTTTCATATATGGTTCTTGGAATTCTTTTTATGTTCTAGTAGATGCAGTTTCTAGAGCACAATCCTGAGACGCTTGCTAAAGCACAGATTTCTGGTACCCATCCAAGATCTACATAATCTATTATTATAAATCTCTAGAAGTGAACCTAGGAATATACATTTTATGTTACCAAGGTGATTTAAACACCCTACATTTAGGTAAACATGGCTAAATTATCTTCCCTATAACTGTTTTTATAAGCAGAAGTCCCTGTTATACAAGTGTTCATACCCATCTGAGGGCAAAACAGTGATTCTAGCTTTGAAGCCCCAATATTATTTTCACCATCATTTTAAAAATGTATCACCATCATGTTACTAGGACTGAATATCAGAGTGACGTTCAAGATTCCACAAAGTTCAGCTGAGAAGTTTTAGGGAAGTTTGATTTATAGTTACAAAAATTTTGTTAAAAAGCCAGAACACAGAGGTAAAATATAGCCCAAGTAATTTTTTAATCAGCAATTTTGGCTTTCTCCAAATTTGATTTGTAAGCACAGCCTTACAACTCATGTGGGAATTAAACATTAATTTCATAATACAATGCACTGCAATTTTATCTCATAGTAAAAACTCTGTAAATAGGGTAAAGACACCTAATTTATAATATGCACAGAGACTTCAACTGATTATTAATTTGTAGACAATGAGAAAAGAAGAGGTAGGTAAAAAAAATACACTCAAGTTTTTAAAGTTGGGTCTTAAAATTAATTGTGAGACTCAAGTAAAAATTATAGGTTTTGGTTATTTTTCTTGGATACAAACATCAGAATACCATCAATGAAGGAATTAACACAGAAAAGAGGAAGTTTAAAAGTTACCTTAAATAACTGTTAAAAATTTACTCACTGTTACTATTTTCCCCCTTCTTTGGGGACTTCTTTTTCACTTTTCAAAAAGTCTGAAGCATTCTTCACATTTTTCATGTTTTTACTAAAAACTTTACTGGTGAATCAATTACTGGCTCCCAGATTTTAAGCTAAAGTTTGATGGCACCATGAGTTTCCAGTGCAAGAAATTACATCCCCACACTACCTCACGGTACCCAGGGGGCTGGCCAATGCTGCATCTACTCCAGTTAATCTAAAGCTTTTCCAATTTAAAGGACAGAACATTACTCACCGAACTCATGCTCTTCTTTGGAATCACCATAAATCACAACAGCATCATAAATACGGTTTTGGTTAAATTCAACAGTGAAGTCCTTAAATGTCCACTGTACAAGTTATAAACATAAGAGAGAAGTGGTCAAGGAAGAGAAGTGAAGTTTAAAACGTTTCCTGCGTATATTTAAAGGCTCTTTCACACCCTCGAATACCTTCAGATAGAAGTGTAAATAATTGCAGTCTTTTTGAAGGGCAATTTGGCGATGACTACCAGGTATAAATGCACAGCCCCGTTGGCCCAGCAAGTCCAATGCTGGGAATTACATATATCCACATGTGTCCAAAAACAGTGATACAGGGATTTTTGAGGGCAGCATTGCTGGTATGGGCAAAGACTAGACACTCACTAAACATCTATTAATAGGAAACTGGTTTAATAAATCACAAAACATCATACGATATTTTATGCAGTCATTAAAAAGAGCTCTGTAGGTCCGTCTGGCAAGATCTTTGAGATATTTTACAGTGGACAAAGCATTGCCAAGCAACATAAGTATATATATGTTAGTAAATGCTCAGAATATACCTCTCTAGGGGTACTATAGTAATTATTCAGTGTTTGCCTCCAGGACGTAGGATGGGAATCTGATGAGAAGGGGCCTGGTTTTCCACTGTATACACTTTAAACCACTGAAATCTTTAGAATCGCACACAGAGATTCCTTCTGAGAGTAAAAAAAATGACAAAAAGCAGCTCCTCACATCATAAAAGCATTTAAAAATCCAGATGAATTAAGTTCTGCTTAACTAACATGGCTAAGTTCTCTGTGAAGTGGAGAGATTCCTTAGCTGCCTACCTTTATAATGTGTTTCTTTGGAGCATGAATGAACTGATGACACTGTACACTGCTGGGACACGAGTCGGGACAACTGGCAGAGTGAACTGTCCCTTCTTCTGCGAATACAGCCACACTCCAGTAACATGAACCTGTGCAAGTATTGAGGAAATTCAGTGAATGGCTAAAGGCATTTCCTCTTCCTCATCCCCACATCATGGAAAAACAGCAGGGAACTAAATACCTAAAATACCTGCTTCTGAATTCTGTACAGTGGTAAAGATAAGCTCAAATCCGCTGCCACTGTTTTCTGTATCAGAAACAAAGGTAACTGTGGCCTCACTGGTCTCTGTCAGCAATGGTGAGGGCAGTGTACCTCCACAGATCTTACCTGAAAAGGAAAAGAAATGGAAATAACATGACTAAAAGGTGGTAGAAACTTCCATGTGTTTATTTTTCTACTATTATCCTCCACGAGCTCTCTGTTCCAAACAAGCCAAACTATCTACTGGCCTCTTTGATCACAACACATCCTCTGCTTCAGTGCTTTTGCTGTCCCATTCATTCACCTTCCCGCTCCCAGTCTCACGTGTCCAGGGCTTAACTCAAAGTTCAGTTCTCCCATCAGCTCTCTCAGACACCAACTGGAAATAGGAACTATCTTTTCTTGAATCAACACAGTCCATTCCCAATTCTATGTCACTTCCTACTTTATCGTACACCTTTAATTATCTCAAACTACAGGCTCATTTGGGCAAAGACTGCCTTCTCTCTATAAATGTCTAGTACCTGGTATGGTACCCTCTGACATAATTTTTAACAAATGATTGGTTGTAAAAAATGATTACTGGGTAAATAGCAGTCTTGAGCATGAAATCATTTAGTCAATCAATATAATTCCTCGCATGATATTTTGTCTATAGCATCCTGTCATATGTGTGAAGAGACATTTGTCCTAACCATTGGCCATATGGAGACTTAGAGATCAAGGAGTATATCAGCTATGGAGATCTACTATCATGTTTAACACATAATATTTTGAGTAAGATAGATACATCAATTATGTTTACATAGCTTATAAGACGTATTTAATAAAAAGAAATTTAATGATATGAAATGATCTATGGGGTCATGAGAAAAATATGAAACAATGTAAAGTTCAAAGTGTGTATGTAAATGCATATGCGTCAAAATGTAAACAGTGGTTATCTTCAAGTGATAGGGTTAAGAATGGCTTACATTTTCTTTTTGTTCATTTTTTATTCACCAAATTTGATAAATATGCACCCACTTTTGTGATAAAAAGTTTAAAAACTGCCTCAAAAGGAAGTTTTCTGGTAATTATGGCATCAATTTCATTCAACACTGTTATTGTACTTCAGAAAAGAATGTGATATTTTGTCCCTAGTTTAGAAAAACACAGAAGAGAATGGTCAATGTCTTTCACTGTCTCCACTCTTACCACCCCCCCCAACACCATATGTAAGATTAAATGATTGCCCTGTGGGCAGAAACTTGTTTTAGATCTTTTAGCATCGCTTTGGTCTCTTAGATACTCTAAAATAATACAAATAAATATAGCATACTTACTAATTAGCACTCCATGGCTTGATTGTATAGATACAAAGTCATGATCACATCCAACTTGATTTCCTATGTCTAAACTTGTAAATTTTATCAGGATAATTTTCTCTTGTGGTACTATTATTTTGCAGGTACATAAGCTGGGGTAGAGCAGGGTGGAGAAAATAAAATAAATGGCAGGGTCAAGTTTGACAAGTAAAATCTAATATATGTGTGTGTGTGTGTGTATGTTTCAGCTCATAACTCACCAATAACAACATTTTACAAAACATTAAAAGATAAAAGGCTATGGAAATTGTTTTACGTGAGAAGAATTTGTTTTTGTTCAAATTGCTAACATTTGTCCAACCAATAGATGAGTATTAGAGAATGGCCAGAAACCACCCTTTAAATTTCGTTTAGTTCTAAAATGCCAGAACTTTGATCTATAGATTGAAGAAACCTAAGACTCATCTAAGTTATTATCAGTCTAATTAAAATTCGTAATATTCATCCAGAAGTTCAATTATGGATTATAATTCTTATGAAATATGGATGGACTGTGCAGCATATGCTGACCCTAACCAGCCACATCCTCCAAGGTCAGCCTAAGCCATAGTCCCTGGGGTTGCCATGTCAACGCTCTGACTCCCAATAAGGTCAGCTGTAATCTTTCACGAACATCTTTAAAGACATGTCCAAACATTTTGAAAGTAGTTTTACATAACAATACATAATCCTTTACCTTTATATTTTACTACATGAATTCATCTAATTATTCAAGAAAAGAAATCCCAGTGGGCCATAAATCCTAAGGTTCTTCCACGTCTCACATTCATCTGAACGCAAAGCAATCTTATCTGGAATCCACCACATCAGAATGAACTTCTTTCCAAAAATTGGCAGTCTTTATCAGCAACCTTAGGCCTGTTAATAGCCCCACTGCCCTTTAAGTAACAAATGTTCTGGACTGTAGGAGTTGTCCAACTCTTATATGCCGAGTTTCCAAAACTAGACCCTAGTAATTCTTCTTGACATCTCCTCAGAAACTCTCCTTGCTTTGGTATTTTTCAATTCAAGTCCATAATCTTGAATACAGATGTAAAAATAAGATGCCTAAGATATTACAAAGCTCGCTTTCTAAGCATGTCAATGGAGAAAGCACTCCACATCCATCATCATACTTAAGAATCATTACATCCCTCTAAGGTAGGCAGAAAAGAAATTATTCCTCCTTTTCCAAATGGAAAAACTGGCATTGATATTAAAGGGCTCATTACATCTCTTACATAATTGGAACTGTGGTTTAGGCTTTATGACTTCAAAAGCCAGTACTTTTTTTTAATGAAATTATTTTCTGCCTCAAAATCTCTAACTCAGGAATGGAAAATAAGCTTCAGATCTGCACCAACCTTGATTTATTGTGATTGCTATGTTTAAAAGGATGCTGAGGTCTAGTCAAGCTAAGTAAGAGAGGGATGCCGGAATTACTCATCGATTTATTCATTCAAATATCTATGGAGCATTTACTATGTGCCAGGCACCATTTTAGGCTCTGGGAAATTCAATGTCTCCCATGGGTATGGGAGGAAGGAGGGCAAACTGGGTGCTATGTTTCTGCCATTTCTGAGAGTCTAACCATCACCTTCCAGAATAAAGAGAGGCATGGAGGGGCTGTGCAACTCCCTCTTCCTCCTTTACATTGTTTCTTTCTCCCTTATGATTACCTAATCAGATCCACAAACCCTTTCACTACCCAAGGCTGCTTAGCATGCTGGAGAAGTCACTAACTATGCAGACCACTTTGCATGCCTTATTTCTAAAACACATCTTTTCACATTTTAACATTCTAAAACCAGAATGCACCTTACAATGGAGTCTTACAATTCCTGTAGACCTGGATTGAACGAGTTCTTCCAGGGAGGATTTGTATTAGCTTCTGCCAATTACCTTGGAGCACCATCAACTTCATAGTACTGAATTTTTCTGCTTAAGGTGTTTTGGACTATATTAGTGGTGGAAATTTAGACTGTAGATCTGCACAAGTATTAACTTGTGATTCAAATTCTTAAGATTTTTTTTTTTTAATACCTGCCTGTATCCAGAGCCAAGTTTGAGGCATGTAACTTTCCATGTGGGTGGGTTTATGCCTTGTTTAGTCTTACAGTGAAGATTTAGCCTTTGGTGACCCAGCTTTATATGGACCTATCTTTTAGGTATTTGTTTTGGTGGTAAATAAAATAATGATGTATCTTCCAATCATTTTTTTTGTTTCATATTTGTTGAAACATAGTACAAATTCCTGCTAATACTATCTGGGTTGTAATGTTGCCGAAAGTGTTCTTATTCATCTCTGGTGGACTCTTTAGTCCCTATAAGCTATTTAATATCTTCTTATCTAATCTCAACTTCATTCTGTAACCTTGAGGCAACTGAAATCTCATATAATCAATAAGATATCTAGTGTAAATCCCTTCAACTTTCCTATTGATCACCTTAATTTTATTTGTTGCTTTCTCATTAAAGGAATTATTCTTCCTTTTCTCCAACACCAAACCTTCTTTATTTGTTGTATTCTCATAAAACTTGCTTCACATTTTTATGTCTTTCTCTAGACTCTCACTCTCTTCTGCCCAGAAGCATACTTGAATCCACCCCCTCTAAAATGTTTCTCTTGACCCTACTGCTTAAAAGCCAATGCCCCATCTTCCTCATCTCAGATAACAGAAGTTCCATTCTTCCAATAGCTCAGGTCAAAAGCCCTGAAGCCCATGAGGGGCTCTCATTTTCCCTCAAAAACCAAAAAGAAAAAAATAAAACCAAAAACAAAATTTTCAACTCATCAGTATATCCTGTGGCTTTACCATTTCTGCTGCTATAAATCTAGTCAAAGCTACTATCATCTCTTACCTGGATGAATGCAGCAGCTGATCTGTCAGGTGTTTTTTTTTTTTTTTTTTTTTAAAGACAAGGTCCTACTATCACCCAAGCTGGAATGCAGTGGTACAATCATAGTTCATTGTAACCTTAACCTCCTGGGCTCTATCAATCCTCCTACCTCACCCTCCCAAGTAGCTAGGACTACAGGTATTTGTCATTATGCTCAGCTAACTTTTGTTATTTATTTATTTTTGTAGAGCTGAGATCTTGCTATGTTGCCCAAGCTGATCTCATATGATCCTCCCAAAGTGCTGAGATTACAGGTGTGAGCCACTGCACCTGACCTTCCAATCTATTTTTAATACAATAACCAAAGTGATCCTTTTAAAATATGTCAATTTACAGTCTTCCTCCGTTCAAAATCCTCCAATGGCGCTCCATCTCAGAGTAAAATCCAAAGTCCTTTTTATGTCCCATAATGTCTAAATCTGACCACTGCCTTCCTCTCTCACTCAACTCTAGCCCTTTGGTCTCTGCTATTCCTCAAGTATAACCAAATGTATTTTTGCCTCACTCCTACCATTCCTTCTGGCTGTAGTGTTCCTTTCCAAAATGACTATATAATTCCCTTCCTCCCCTTAGTTGAGTCTTTTTCCAAGTATCATCTTTATAGTGCAGTCTTCCCTAACTACTACATATACCTCTTTCTTGCTTTAATTTTCTGTGTAGTACTTAGTACCTTCTACTGTAATATTTAACTTTTTTTTTGGTTTTATCCCATTTCTACCTTCTAACTTGCCCCACAAAGGCAAACATTTTCATGTGCTTCTTCCACTGTTGTATCCCTAGGACCTAAAACAGTATCTGACACATCCTAAAACTCAATAAGAATTTGGTGGCCATTTGGGATACCAAATTTTCAGCAATCACTTAACCCATTATGAATACGACTTCTGATCCTACAGTTCTACTCAATGAGCTCTCACATTTTGAATTTCTGTACTCAATAGCATTTTATCTAAACTCATTTTGACTTCTGAAATTTCTAACACTAGTAACTTCCCTCTGTCTTGGAAATTCTTGCAGAAATCTCTGCAATACTTCATTGTTTAAGTTGAGTCACTGTGTTTGTCCAGGATAAACAGGCTGTCATCTGCATGTCTCTTATCCAATATACCAATACTTTGTTCAAATACCCACTTATCAAGGACATTCATTAATTCCCAAGGCAGGCCAGTTTCAGAAACCTTCCAAATTAGAAAGTACTTAATATTGGATTGAAATCTGCCTTCTGGTAACTTCTACCCAGCAATCCTGGTCCTCAATTCTTCAATTAATCAAAACAAGTCCAGTTCTGCTTTTTTAGTAGCCCCTAACTAAGATAATTGAAACGGTTCCTTCCTCCTCTTCAGTCTTTTTGGATCAAAAATATTGCTGGTTTCTTCAACCACATCTCTTAAAACATTGTTTTGAATTTCTTTCCATCTTGGTCATTGTCCTTACGAGAAATTCTATCTTATCCCCATCTAAAGATTATACCTAAAGATCTCCTCACTCTGGTACTCTCACTGGTTATTATTCTTCTAATAGTTTAAGCAAAGATAGCAAAAGTTTTATTGGCATCCTATTATCACAAGGTTGAAAAAGTCAGTTTAGACCCTTAAGCCTTTCAAATATGGGCTGCAATTAAGCCACATTTTTCCCATCCCATACTTGAAATACTTTTCATTTTACATTAGTTTTATAAATTATAATCCTTCCATCATTTTAGCTTCCCATTGCCTATGGCAGAAAGTCAAGGTCCTCTGCAATTAAGTCCTCATCATCTTTCCCATCCTTACTGTCCACTGTGACCCCAGTTCCCATTCCCATAGCTCTTTAGCCACACTGGCATGCTCGTGACCCAGCCAATCCGACCTTTCCACCTCCTTGACATGACTTATACATCATTTCCTTTGCATACAATGACCTCTTTCTTTCTCTCTGTTGAAATTTCAGATATTAGAGCCGCAAAAGACCACATGAGCTATAAAATCAGAACTATCCTCCAGTGCCTAGTTTCAATGCCATCTCTTTCACTAAAGCATTCTTAACCTCTCTCTCACTTTATAACCACTCTACCCACATACTTTACAAACCTCTCCAAGGACAATTAGTCTCCATTTTTCAGAGTACCAACATACTTGGATAGTATGGATTATAAAGTTTATTTCATCCTGCTTCATAGTATAGTTATTTTTGTCTAGCTCTCTCTTCCTACCAGATTATAAACTCAGAACTGTCATCTACCTTTATAGTATACCATTCAGTGCTCAATTTTTTTTTTTAAAGAGCCAAGGTCTTGCTCTGTCACCCAGGCTGGAGTACAGTGGTGCAATCACAGCTCATCACAGTGTCGAACTCCCAGACTCAACCAAACCTCCGACATCAGAGTAGCTGGGACTACATCCATACACCAACACACTCGCCTAATTTTCAATACAATTTTGAAAATGAATTTAGATCACTTAAGAAAATGAGATACTTACAAAAACCAATTTCTAAAGCTTCAAGATTTTTTAGCCACAGAGGCCAGAGTATGTAGAAAAATTGTGAAAAAGATACTGAAGCTTATAAATCATGAACTATTTTCATATCACTAGGTGATACTTAACCAAATATTACCCTAATTACAGAAATAATTATGTGACAGGATTAATCACTAAATTCCCACAGCAATCTCATTTCCAAATGCTATTAATATTAGATATTGAATACATCAACACAGGTAAGCTTTAAACTTGATACTACTCAGGTTCTTTGTTTATATTGATGAGTATCAGGAATACCAATGAGTAAATATTCACCAACCAAAAAAATCAGAGGAAATATATGCTTTTATAGTAATCAGATAAAGAATTTGAGATACTAGATAAAATTGCCACAATATAGTCTTTTAATTGCCTGATTTTGGTGGTGGGGGTGGGGACACCAGGAATCATTCCTACCTAGGATACATACCAATTAGGAGAATAGTTGTCTTCTTTGGAACAGGGGTAATGCATCTTCCCACTTTCTCCAAATAACACCATCCACTGAGGTTTCCAATCTTCAAAAAAGGGGAAAGTAGTTAATCATTTGCTCTACCCATGGGCAACATTTCAAAGAGATATGGAGGTCAGCCTGAAGCTGTTCAATTTATATTTATGTAATTGATATTTGTGAGAATGCAAATGTTTTTAGGGGCTATGATTTACACATTGTATTTACAAACAGACTGAAGAAAGTTTCTGAATTATAATGCTTTCTTTTTAAAACAATTCTTCAGATTTAACATTTATCCAACTTTCCCATGTCTTTCTAGGATGTCCTGGGTAATGCCAAAATACCTTTGTATAAAGACACTAAAGTAAATGTATGCAACTTTCAGCAATGGCATAGCAAGTCTCTATTCACTCAAGATTTTCAGATGCCAACGTCAGGTTTTACATGTTGGAAGCTCTGTGTAGGAATTCGAGCAGGGCATTTTAAAGTTGATGTTCACAACTCAAATAAAGTTCAGATTATGAATATGGTAAAATTTTTCTCTTTGCCTTCTCTTGACGACAACTCCCAAGTCAGCTTCCTACCTAGATAAGTAGGACCACACATACTCTTTCCTCTTCGGCTTCCACCCACACCTCGGACAGAACTCAGGCCCTTCGTCACACTCTTTCGACTCATTCTTGAGAAGGGTTTGCCCTGATCCAAATCTGTACAGGGTGGAAAGAGTTAATGCCTTTCCCAGCAATAAATAATGTTAAAATAATCATTTAAATGACAGTTTGGACAATGTGGCATTAACATTAAGGATTACAACTTCTACTAAAGAAAATCAATACAGAGGGGACCTTTTCTCAGAGTCAGGGGCCTACTGTGTCTTTAAAAATAGGCTAAAGGCCTACATGGAAGCAGAAATTAATTTGATTTGATGGTTAGGGTGGTTTTAAAGTTAAGATGTGAAAGTTTCAATTCATCTGATTTTTAAGGGGCAAGAAAACTTTATTTCCAAAGCATAGCCAGTTTATAGGGAGGGATGAGGGAAGACGGGTAGAAACAGGCAAATAAAAGGCGAGAAGCTTAGAAAGATGATCCTAAGGAAGTATTATTTAAATAAATTACTTATCACAGTCTGATGTTCATTTGACTGTGGAACTATTATTGCCTGATTTCATTGCCCTTTTAAAATCTTATTGTTACCATTAACCTTTGTTTAGGGCTCATTAGCCTTGTCGACCTTCTCTTGCAGGTGATCAAAATAGAATGCAATTGCCACCTG
The DNA here is from genome assembly GCA_963574885.1 of Lepilemur ruficaudatus. Taxonomy (NCBI): domain Eukaryota; kingdom Metazoa; phylum Chordata; class Mammalia; order Primates; family Lepilemuridae; genus Lepilemur; species Lepilemur ruficaudatus. The sequence goes on from CAUYRT010045967.1 coordinate 15,617, forward strand.
GAGAGGACTGCCCCCCTGCGGTACAGCAATGAACAGAGAACTTCTATGCCTAAGACCAAACAAAAGTGAGCTGAGAGTGTGCTGTCATCTGAGGCAGCGCCAGCCTGCACCTGGACCAACAAAAGTGTCGCTTTTCCAGGTCCTCAGCTAGGTGGTTGACTTCAGACTACAAGGAGAGAGGGACAGAGAGAATGCCATGTTCTGGGGCTCTGGGTGCTATCAATTTGGTTCCTATACTACACAACTCGTTCTGAAAGTTGTGTTCTCTTACACCACTTCATTCTGCAGAGGCTGCCTGTTGTGACATTTGTTTCTGCAGAAGTTGCCCCCTTTCAAGGCAGCATTCTGGTCTCTCAGGACTGAGCGCCCCCCAGACCTCTTCCCTCCAGTAGCCTTACAGCTTTCTGGGCTTACCTGTGCTTCACCTTTTATTGTAACTGTCTCTACCTTTTTTTTTTTTTTCCTGAATAATTAGAAAGTTCCTTGAGGACAGGCTTGGCATTTCCAGACCCACATTTTCCTAATCTAGATTTTAGGGCCTCAGAACCAAATTAACTTTCCAAAGTCTCCCTCATTTTCTCCCACTGTTGCCAAGTAAAATGAATAAGGCAGAATGGGCAAGGTGGGAGAGGAGTGATTTATTTTCAGTATTCTTAACTAGTGAGGAGAAAAATTGTCAACTGAGGAAATGAAGAAAGAATCCCCTGACGAGTGTTCTCGAGGTCTGTTTATAAAGTCTCATAGATCCAAAAAGACATGAAACTTTTACACAGGGATTTGGTTTGTTCAAGCTATAGACATCAGTGCTCAGGAATTCAGACAAATTTATATACATTGGTAGTCTTAGCAGAACTTAAAACCAGCCATAACCTTGCTTTGTTCTAAAGCTTATTTCTAATTTTATTGCAACATGGAGTCACTACCCTAAGAGAGGAGCATGATGAGTTTTTGTCTTAGAATGAAATGAGGAGGAAGAATTCACTCACCTGTGGTCATGTGTTGAGTGATAAAATCCATCAACTCCAACACCTTGGAGAAAATGCCAAGTGACACCTTCCTATGGTGATTTCTTAGAGCAGCTGAACCTCTGGCACAACCAGCTACCCAGGAAGTTATCCCAGCAAGAGTCCAGATTCCACCGCCTTTTCTACACACCAGTGGTCCTCCAGAGTCCCGCTTTTATAGTACAGAAGAGAGAAAATTTTTAAAAATAGCCACAGGATAAAATATTTCATCAGTTCCACAAACATCAGCACTCATCTCAACGTGAGAAGAGGTAGAAGCACAGAAGTCCGCTAGGCACTGTTAAACTTTTTGTTCCTCCGTTTTTGTTGTTACCTAGTCGTTAGCTTCAACGCACAATCTTTTCATCCAGGTGTAATCCCTTTGCACCTACCGGTTACAATCATGTCAGGCTAATGCCTAATTTTTCTCTCATTTTTGGAATTGCCATGTTCATTTCAAAAATCAGTGGAAGAAGGGGGAGGTTACAGATGCCTGCTTCTAGTGTAGCTTGTCACCTGGAATTGCTGGGGAAGACTAGGTCATCTCCGAAGCCTATAGCATCAGTGAATAGAGCCCCCAAGGTTGTTCTAAGGCCTCAAGTTTTTAAAAATAGAAGGGCTGGGAAACTTAATTTTGTCCCAGGGAGCATATGTAAAGGATCACATTGGCTCCCATGCTAGAGAATAAAGAATCCAAGATTTTAGGATCTTGTCTTAAATAACGGTCCAGAATACATGCTGCTTTGAGAATATGTTTCAGACAATCTTGTGTCAGATTAACCTCTCTTCAAAAGGTACAGAATTGTTTTCTTGAGGACTTCATCCAAAAAAGAATTGCCTATAATGAGTGCAGACAGCACAAAGCACCTTTAGCCTATCTGTATTCCAGTTTAGAAAGTGGTCTAAGTGTAAGATTCTATCTCCTGCCACCTCCCAAACTCCTCCTGTCAACTCCCTTGAAGAAAAACTTAGAAATTCTTCCAACAGATAATTTCAGGGAGCTTCCCACAACAGTTTCAAGCTGCTTTCTGGCAAAGAATAATGATTCCCTGCTGCTTTTTAATTTATAATAAATTATAAAGAAAATAATTTATTTGGAAGACCTATCTAAAACTTAAGACTCGTGTCTTTCACAAGTTGGTCTCGCTTTCCCCTCTATATATCTCATAAAGACTTGTATTCTTTGTGAAGGTGTTGTGTCAGTCTTGGGAGGTCATTGTCATTCACAACATCTCTTACCCAACAGTTACTAAAGCTATGTGTCTTAGGTCAAACTTTGTGCGACCATATTTTTCACTAAAGGAAAAAAAAAATTATGATAGTTAACGAAATATGGAGTTAAGAATTAATTCATAGCTGGATCTAATAAGACTGTTGAAGGGGTCATCTTGCTTAATTCCATCAGTCTGGACACTTTGAAACTAACCCCTGCTCCCAGCCCAAAATAAAGTAGGTGTAAGAAGAGGAATGGGAATAGAAACAGGCAAGAATTCTCTAAGCTCAGCTACACTTTTTCGGTGGAAGCCAGAGGGAAAGTTCAGAGGAAAAGGCATTTGACACAGTAGCTTCCCCAAAGGAGCTCATGGAGGAAAGGCAGAATCCACTTTACCCACGTTACTGAACAATTGAGCTGGTCTATACTTTCGTACCTGGCAGGCAGCCATTCCCCCACCAGGAAAACCAGTACACATCACGGTCCTTTCCAGAGGAGAGAGGTTCATACTCTTGAGCACAGTATTACACGTTCTGTCATCCATGACTGGGATTTCCACTTCTTGTAGGACATGTGAATATTCTGACGCTGTAGAGAAAGGACTGAGAAGTCAACAATTGTCCTGTTGAAACCTGCAAGTTTAAAACTTTCTCAAACAGATCTTTAACCAAATGTAGAAGTCATTCTTTTTAGATGTGAATTACGTTCACTTCTAAAAATCACATATGTGATAAAGGACACTTTTAAAAAAATTCAGCAGATTTTTAAGATGAAATAGGAAGTTGTGGCTTCTCTGAATACATGCTTATGTTTCCCCAAGAGAAAAACTTTAGTCAATAAAGCAATGTTTTATAAAATTCTTTATTAAGAAGAGTCACAATGTAGTTTTTCAAGCTTTGAGGTATAGTTGACAAATAAAAATTATATATATTCAAGGTATACAATGTGATATTTTGATATACATAAACATTGTGATCATCGTAATCAAGCTAATTAACATATCACCTCACATAGTGAACTTTTTTGTGGTGAGAATACTTAAAATTTACTCTTAGTAAATTTCAAGTGTATAATACAATATTACTAACTATAATCAGCATGCTGTACATTAGGTCTCCAGAGCTTATTTGTTGTATAATTGCAAGTTTGTGCCCTTTGACTGTTATCTCCCCATTTCCCCAACTCCCAAGTCCCTCGTAATCACCCTTCTGCCTTTTGCTTCTAAGAGTTTGAATTTCTAAAAACTTACAATATTAAAGACAAGGAAGCTAGCTGAACTATCGTTACTATTTCCTGATTATCCTTTTACCGCGTTCTTCCTCATCTCTCATAGTTACATCCAGTTTTCTTTAGCCAACAGACCTAAACAAAAGGGCAGGAGTGATATCAACAGTCCTAAAAACTATAAGACTTTTCTATAGTGAAGACAACCAGAAATTTTCACTAGGTTAGAAATTAGGAAGAAAAGGAAGGATAAACTTATTACTTATGGTCAACAAAATTATTTCTGCTTCTTCTGGAAGCAGAGTCCTGGAAGAAGTATTATGTGCTTTTTAATGCCTCTTACTCTCTGAAATCTTGCCCCATCCACTGGCCATACAAAGAATCCCTGCTTTAAGTTTATCATCTCTGCTGGGAAGACAGATTGGTTTAACAGCAGTTCCTGGAAAAAAAAAAAAAAAACACACGCACACACACAACAAAAAAAAGTCATGAAGTTCATGGATAGACAAGTGATGCTGAACATATTTGAAGAAGTGACATCTGTTGATTTCATGGCTTCTACACTTTTCATCCTAAATATAATGGTGACCTATTTTAAGTTTTTTTCCCCTCAAATAAAACTATGTCATATTTATAGAAATTTAGAAAAATGCAGAAAAAGTAAAACAAGGAAAAATATCACCCATTGTTCTGCACACCACCATGAGCCCCCCAAACTACTAATCTTTTGGAGTATTCCTGTGTTCTGAAAGGATAGTTTTTCATCCAGTGGATACTAAGCACTGCTACGTGGAAAGCACTCTTCTAGGCTCAATGAATGAGCAGGAAAAAGAAAACCCTAACCCTCTGCTGCGGTGGAGCCTATACGTGAGAGAGTGAGTGTGTGCATGTGGTTGCGGGGAAGACATAAACAATAAATATAATTATTTAGTGGTTGGATAATACATGCTCTGGAAGAATCAGGGTAGCATAAAGACAAGAAATCTGGAGATTAGGGAAGATGGCATGGCAGTAATAGTTTTAAACATGGTGTCATGGCAAGTTGCATTGAATAGATGACATTTGAGCAAAGGAAGCTGAGGGAAGGAACCATGCGGTTGTCTGGGCTGAAAGCATTTGATGGGGATACAGGATGGAAAGTCTTTGCAGCAGGATCCCGTGTATATGTCTGGGAACAGTGGGGAGGCCAAGATGGCTGGAGCAGATTTAAGCAAAAGGAAGTTGAGTAAAAACCAAAGCAGGGGTGACATGTAGGACTGGGAGGAAGGAGAGGTCAGATGATGATACCATTTTCATCTGAGTATAATGGGTAACCATTGAAATGGTTTGAACAGAGCGACAATTTGATTTACATTTTAAGACATATTATTCTGGCTGCTGGCTTAATAATAATTAGGATGAAGAAACAGCAGCTCAAGACAATTTCAAGGACCCTTAAAATTAACATAGGTAAGAAATGATGGTAGTGTGACCTGGAACAGGATGGTAGAAGAGTAAAGTAGCTGAGGCAGAAGCAACAGGATTTTCTGATCCATTGGATATACAGTGTCAGAGAAAGATCAAAGATTAGTCCAAAGTTTTTAGCTTAAACAATTGGAAGGAAGGAGTTGTCATTGATAAGGGTAAGGGTAAGCATGGATAAGGGTAAGCATGTGTGGGATAAGGGTAAGGGTAAGCTGGATAAGGGTAAGCATGTGTGGGATGTGGGGGCCAAACAGGGTTCTATTTATTTTTATTTTTTTGGAGACAGAGTCTTGCTCTGTTCCCTGGGCTAGAGTGAGTGCTGTGGCATCAACCTAGCTCACAGCAACCTCAAACTCCTGGGCTTAAGTAATCCTTCTGCCTCAGCATCCCAAGTAGCTGGGACTACAGGCATGTGCCACCATGCCCAGCTAATTTTTCTATGTATTTTTAGTTGTCCAGCTAATTTCTATTTTTAGTAGAGACGGGGTCTCGCTCTTGCTCAGTCTTGAACTCCTGATCTTGAGCAATCCTCCTGCCTCGGTCTCCCAGAGTGCTAGGATTACAGGCGTGAGCCACCATGCCTGGGCCCAGGATTCTATTTTAAACATATTAAATTTGAGGTGCCTGTTAGCCATCCAGGATGGCAGTTGGTTATATGAATCCCATTAATTCCAGACACATATGTAACATAAACAAACCTGGGCTAGATGTATGAAATTTGGAGTAGTCTTCAAGGAGATGATGTTAAAGCCTTGATTTTGGATGAGATCACTAAGAGACTAAACACAACAGAGAATAAAATGGCCCAGGGCTCAGCACTGGGGCGCTCCAACAATAGGAGGGCAAGGGGAAGTGGAGGTCTCATCACAGAAGAACTAAGAAAGGCTGCAAGGGGTAGGAGGAAAACCAAGAGTTTCCTGGAATTCAAACGAAGAAAATATTTCCAGGAAGAGAATGAGCAAACCTGCTAAAAACTCCTATTAAGAAAGATGAGAACTGAGAATTTACCTTTGATTTCAGCAACACAGAGATCATTTGTGACTGTGACAAGAGCAAATTTGGTGGAGCAGTGAAAGTCTAATCAACTTGGATGTCTAACAGACATCTTAACCTATAATACATCTAATTACGAGAATTGAGGAAATTGACATAACTAGCACAGATAGCTCTTTGCAGAGTTTTCTATAAAGGAAAGAAATAAATGGGGCAATAGCTTCCTACAATATACATAATTCTAGTTTGAGTTATTCTCAGGATTTTGATAATCTTGTTTTGTCTTCTGACTTCCATGCACTGCTATTGAGAAATCAGCTGCCACTCTGATTTTCAGTTCTTTTTCAGTAATCTGGTTTTTTTCCCTCTAGATTCTTTCGAGATTCACTGTTTTTAGGCTGTCACATTCTCAGCACATGCCTAAGTATAAAGTTCTTTTTTGTATCATAGTTGGAGTTACTGGTCTTTTTAAATCTAAAGATTTGTGTCTTATCAAGTATGGTTAACCCCCAGCCACTTTCTCTTAAATCATATCCTCTCTCCCTCATTATCCATATTCATTTTTAAGTTCAAGTTGAAGGTTTACTATATCCTTTCGTAATCTGGTGGATAATCCTTCTGTTGAGTTTCTAATTCCAATTATATTTTTATATCTTCATGTTTTATTGGCTCCTTTTCAATTTTTCTCCTCCACGTAGTAGTTTCCTATCCTTCACTTATTTTCAATACACTTTTGCTTCTTTAGACCTAAGTAAAATATGCTTATTTCCTATGCTGTATCTCATTTTGACATCTGTAATCTTCGAAGGTCTGATTCTGGTTAATGTTTCTGATTGTCTTTGATGGCAAATATCACTGCATGTTTGTGTGCTCAAAGTCATTAAAACTTTATGGGAATACACTGAAGCTGGGATTTAAGGTTCATTTCTTCAGAGAAGATTTACTTTTGCTTCTGCCAGAAGCTCCGATTACTCACCTGGAACCACTTTAAACTAAAATCTTGCCCTTGGAGTTTTGGGGCCATGCAGGCAATATCAATTCCAGCAAAACTCAGTAAGGGCTGGCTCGTGATTACAGATCTTCTGAAAACCCTCTGCCCAGAGCCAAGGTTCAGAATAAGTTTCCTTATTCCTTCGCTTTGTGTGGCATATTCCACCCCCAGCCCCTTGTTTTTCTCCAGCTTTCATGGCTTCACCTTTCAGTAAGTCCTAGGTTCTCTGTAGCTCCTCACATGGTCAGGTAAATCTCTAGGATCTTGAAGATCAATTAGATGCCTCAAGAGCAGTGGCCTGCTTCAGTCGCTGGCTAACTCCTCTGAAATTGTGCTTTTTCATTATTTTTGGCTAATGAACATTTCCTTTACTTGCATCAAAAAAAAAAAGTTTTTAGTATCTTATCCAGAATGTTTAGGTTATCTGTGCTGAGACAGTATTGAGTATCTAATCTATAATAATGACAGGAAGGAAAAGCCTCTGAAAATATTTTCAAAAATCCCAAATTCCTTGATTAGAGCTGAATATGAGTAGATGATCTAGAATATAGCCCAGACAAGACACAGGAGTGTCTTAAAATGCTGATTGGTAGGTTAAACATACATAATTTGTGACTGGGACTCCTAGCCTGCACAGTACTTTTTATTTTTATAGGTTATAGATATAACAAAGTTTTTAAAATAAAGCTTATTCTGTTACTAGATATCATATAGAAATTAAAGTTAACTTGGACATAATTAGCAGTTTTATCCATTGCATTTTTATATTGACTCTCCCTACTTACCAAACTTCACTTTGTGTTTTAGATACAGCAGTGCAATATCAGCACTCATATACCCAAGCCTGTTGTATTCAGGATGGATAATAATTTTTGAGACAGGAATATTCTGTTCTTGCTTATCCTTCTGAAGGAGGCTGTACTCTCCAGAAGTCACAGTTAAACTCTTAAGTTGCTTCCTACAATCAAAGAGAAATGTTCCAATAAGTAGTTGTTTCTTCTAGGAAAGACTTCTTGGTTCTACGTGAGTAAATAAAAGTTATTAAGGTACTTTTAAGCATGTCCAGGTCTTTACAGGAGATGTTGCTTTATTGTTGAATTACCAAGTGCCAAAATTTCCAATTTTTTGATCTATAAAAAGTCATGGTTTTCAGTCACAGAATGTTTGTTTACATTCTTGTGAACACTTCCATCTACCATCGTCTTTCTAACTATTTAAAGATTGCTTCCTTTTCTTCTTTTGTACACAAACCATGCTCTATAAGTGCTATATTATTTTTAACAAGATATAAAAATTAGCTTCTAGAACTGTCCCTCCTTTTCTCTTACTAGTATCCTCTTTTAATCTGGTCAAGTATTTGCTATTTCTGCAGGTTTATTTCCCCCTCCTAGTGACTTAAACTCAGATGATTAAAACTTTGGAGCATACATTTAACATTCAATGTTAATACTTTTTTATAATAAGTAACTATGACCCGTAGCCAACCACTAAATCCACAATCCACATATCATAGAAGTTGTCTGGGATCTTTGGGAGTTTCTCTATTTAGTAGAGCAAGAAGTGCTGGAAATACTGGGAAAAACACAAGTTTCTGGGAATCAGGAAGGTCAGTGGGTGGGTGCACTAGATGGCAAAATTAAGAAAGGGACTGAGATTGAACCTTACATGATATTTACAGCATCGAATCTCCCAGTCCCATAGCCATAAATCAAGGTTGGACAAGTAATGGAAAACAGAACTTACTCATTGAGGTTAGCCAGGCAGTGTGCTGCTGTAACCACCAGATCATCTTGAATCAGGCTTCCTCCACAGGAGTGGTGCTCACCTAACTTTAGGGAGACCTGCCCAAGAAGAGAGTTACAAGAACAACTAATACATATCTCCCCATAGATGTTGCCTCCTTTAGAAACATTTGAGATCAACTCTTCTGACATAATATTCTTAAAATACTGACATAAATTGGATAGTAAGATATTTCCCATGGATGTAAAATTTTTGGTACAGAGATAGTGGCCAGGACAAAAACTACATATTAACCTGGACTCTTGATATTTGAAACAGGAAATATTAATAGCTCACCATTTACTCATTCAGAAATCAAAGTCTGTTATACTGACCTGCCATGGATGGCCACCTACTGTTGAATTTCTCCAGCTAATAATTCTGGAGAAGAAACCAGATTCCACCGCAGGTTCCTTGCTTTCCAAATCAACTGAACGAACTCCACACTTCAGTCCTGTTAGAAAAGCATGTGTATGTGTGCTCACACACAGAGCCTTACTAAGAGTTCGCTTTATCGGGATTTCACATCCAGACTTCCCTGGACTGGCACAGATGTTCTGCTATCACTCAGCTGCAGGCTATCCCCTTTTCTTAGTATTTTCCTCAGAATATCCCCAGCCACCCCGGGCTGACTAGAGCTTGCCTTCTGCCCCTTCTCCGCCTAAGCTACCATAACAAGAGAAGACTCCGTGCAGGAAGGCGGCAGCTCTGCTCCTGGTGGTTGATTTGGGGCTTACTCAGGGAGGATGCACTTTGTGAAATTTACGGTGTATTAAAGACACTGGGAAAGAAGTATGCTACTCTGGAAGAGGGATATTTAGCTTTAGGTTACTTTTACTAGGTTACGTTTCTTCGGAGGAAACTCCTTAGCACCAACATGGTTAGCAGATGCTAACCTACAAACTAGAAGTTCGAAAAATTTCAAGAAGGACACCTGGCCTAGGTCTTCCTTTGGGAACATGTGGGCCCGTACCATTTCCCCTCACTCTTTCTTCTCAGACCTGTCCAGTGTGGCTGCACCACCGGGCAGTCCTGGGGTAGGTAAGGAGTGATGCAGTAATCCCTCCCGAGCGCTCTCAGCCTCCCCTGGAGCCCTGGTGCCCAAGGGCCTGAGCTCACCTAGGCTTTGGGGCCAGCCGATGACCATGACGAGCAACAAACCAGCCCCGACCGGCGCCCCCATGGTCCCCACACACTGGGACCTGGCACGTCCTCCCTCTCCGCAGGCTGCGACCACAGTGCGAGGAAGGCAGGCCTGGCCACGCCCTTTATTCTCTCCCACAGATGGGCTGCACCTGACTGGGCGCCTTAGCTCGCAGGTGTTCCCCTTCGGGAGCATTCTGAGCCACTGCTGACGCTCTCTGGCCACTCCCCGTGTCAGAGCGTTTTGCTGTCCTGCCCTAGGGCCCTGGAGACCGGCGCGAGGTTCCCCGGTGGCGAGAGGGCCGCTCGCACACGTGCAGAGGTCCCCACGGACAGATCCTGGGAGCAAGGTGATCAGTGGCCTAGAACCTTAGCCAAGTGAATGCTGCCCCAGACCAGCGGGGGTGTCCCAAGCCCAGGGGTAATGAGGCTGGTCCTCCGCTCAGGAGGCAGGCCACTTCCGAAAGGTGCAGGGAGACGCTAACCTGAACATAGCACTGCCCTCTTCTAACGAGCTGCTTAAAGCCCTTAATCCAGGAGAGTTTTGCAATAGAGTAGATAGGAAAAATCAGGTTTGTGCTGCCAAGCTTTTCTAGGTGGCAGTATTGTCCTCGGCTTCAGCAGAATGGCCCACAGGTGTAGAATCCATCATGCAAGATTATTAAAATCAATTCATTGCTTAAGATGATCATGTCAGTACTTTTTCCATAAATATTATTTTGGAATAAGTTAGCTTTAGGTTGGCAGAGGAATAAAGCCAGAATTTGTAGTGGACTTATATGTTGTCAGAAAAGCAGGGCAAAAAGCTACATGGGTATTTTACACACACACACACACACACACATATCAATCAACTGACCTGGATAGCGATCCCCAGACTCAGTTGTCTTGATTCCATGTAAAACAGAAATAAACGCTTCTTGGGGTAGGAGGGTAAACAAACTGAGGAAGACAGGCAGGAGGTAGACAAGCGAACAGGAACACAGAAGACAGTCAAGGTGGAGAGAATGCAGGTACAGGTATAATAAGCAGGTGATGATCAGCTGGGGGCAATGGCCCCTGTAACTGCAGAAGAGATAAGAGGGCAAATGGACACCTTTTGATGAAAAGCCTAAAATCATGATTCAATCCCAAACTTGAAACACATAGTTCAAACCTTCCGGTCCCATGAACTCAAAAGGAGTGTCTGTGAATTTTATGTCCCAAATCTCACACTGTGAAAAGCTCTAGAGCTGCACTGACCACTATGGTGGCCATCAGCCATAAGCAGCAATTTAAAACTAAGTAAAAATTAAAAATTCTGTTCTTCAGTCACATTAGTTACATTTTGAGTACTCAGCAGCCACAGTGGCTAGTGGCTATTATAGTGGACAGCATTTAAGTATAGAACATGTCTGTCATCACAGAAGTTCTATTGGACTGTGCTAATCTTGAGAAAGTACCATTTTCTTTTGAGTATTTATTTCAAATAAAAACACCTTGGACAGTTTGACTGAATAGATGACTCCTGGGTTCGAAGCACGGGTGTCTCGGGAATAGTGGGTGTCCACTGTGAGAAGAGGCTTGGTAAGGTAAGCAGCTCTTCTGTGAAAATAGAGCGCTGAACCTCCAGCGCCTTCGCCGCCGCCCGTCCGCTCGCCCTCGCGCCTGCCCATCGCGCCCTGCCCGCGCTCGCCCCAGCTTCGGCCCGCAGAGCTCGCCCCTCCCCACCCGCAGACATGTCCGAGACCAAGAGCCCCCCAAGTATGTTTCGTTTTTCGCCGTCATGGGCGCCTCGTCCGCCATGATCTTCAGTGCCCTGGGGGCCGCCTATGGCACCGCCAAGAGCGGCACGGGCTTCGCGGCCATGTCCGTCATGCGGCCGGAGCTGATCATGAAGTCCATCATCCCGGTGGTCATGGCTGGCATCATCGCCATCTACAGCCTGGTGGCGGCTGTGCTCATCGCCAGCTCCCTGAACGAGGGCATCAACCTGTACAGGAGTTTCCTCCAGCTGGGCGCGGGCCTGAGTGTGGTCCTGAGCGGGCTGGCGGCCGGCTTCGCCATCGGCATCGTGGGGGACGCCGGGGTGCGGGCACTGCCCAGCAGCCGCGCCTGTTCGTCGGCATGATCCTGATCCTCATCTTCGCGGAGGTGCTCGGCCTCTACGGTCTCATCGTCGCCCTCCTCCTCTCCACAAAGTAGACCCTGTCTGAGCCCACCAGCCACAGAATACGATGTAAAGACCACCCCTCCTCATTCCAGAACGAACAGCCTGGCACGCAGCACGGGGCGCCGCTGTAGTCCGTCTTGTACATGCGCAGTGTCCTAGTGCCCGTCCTTGCCCCCCGCCCCCGCCCCGTGCCGCGGCCGCCGGCTGCCCCTCACCCCGCCGCCAGCGAGGACCCTAGAGTGCTGTGTGTAAGGGTGCATTAGACCTGTCATTCCCTCTCACTGGATGTTTATTTATAAAGAGCCGATCTGTCCATCCGTCTGTGGAGCAGCCCTCGTCTCCCTCCTATATAGTACCCCCGTAGTT
>CAUYRT010045970.1:0-33729 GCA_963574885.1 Lepilemur ruficaudatus
GGCATGGTGGCGCATGCCTGTAGTCCCAGCTACTTGGGAGGCTGAGGCAGAAGGATCCCTTCAGCCCAGGAGTTTGAGGTTGCTGTGAGCTAGGCTAATGCCACGGCACTCTAGCCTGGGCAACAGAGTGAGACTCTGTCTCAAAAAAAAAAAAAAAAGTGGGAAAAAGACATGAACAGACATTTTTCAAAAGAAGATAGACAAATGGCCAACAAACATTAAAAAATGCTCAACATCTCTAATAATGCAAATTAAAACCACAATGAGATAACACCTCACTTGTCAGAATGGCCATTTTAAAAAGTTAAAAAACAATAGATGGCACAGATCCAGTGAAAAGGAAACGCTTATGCACTCTTGGTGAGAATGCAAATTAGTACAACCTCTATGGAAAATAGTATGAAGATTCCTCAAAGAACTAAAAGTAGACCTATCATTCGATCCAGCAATCCTATTACTGGGTATCTTCTCAAAGGAAAAGAAGTCATTACATTGAAAAAGCAAAAAATGTACTCGTATATTTACTGCAGCACAATTCATATGGAACTAACCTAAGTGCCCATCAACTGACGAGTGGATAAAGAAAATGTGTTGGGTACACACACACACACACTCACACACACACAATGGAATACTACTTAGCCACAAAGAAGAATGAAATAATGTCCTTCATATTAACTTGGATGGAACTGGAAGCCATTATCTTAAGTGAACTATTTCAGGAACAGAAAAACAAATACCACATGTACTCATGTATAAGTAGGAGCTAAGCAATGGGTATACCTGGTCATACAGAGTGGTATAACAGACTATGGAGACTCAGAAGGAGGTGGGTAAGAGATCAAAAATTATCCTATTGTGTACAACGTATACTATTTGGGTGATGAGTACACTAGAAGCCCTGACTTCACCACTATACAATTTATCCATGTATCAAAAAACTACTACTATTGTACTCCCTAAATCTACTGAAATTAAGAGTCTATTGCTCTACCCACTAAGCTACCTAGGCGACCAATCTACTGAAATTAAAAAAAAATGTCCTCCATGTACTTCTCAACATCTTCTATGACAACTGGAAGTCATCAAAGCAGCCTATTAAGCTATTTTTAAGTTTTCAACTACCATTTATTAGTGTTTTTCCTAATCTAATGCATAGAGACCCATGCTTAATTACAGAAAATGTTTTAATAATTTTCATCTGACAACATGAATGGTGATGTTCAGAGGAACAGAGATAAAAATTAGAAATTTATGTCAAAATGGGGGTGAAGTAGTGTGAAATAGACAGATGATCATCATGCACAGGGGCTTTGTGCCCAAGCATTAGTTAGTAGTGATTTACATTGCATATGCGTTATTAGCCCATAGCATATACTCTAGGAAGTAGGATCTTGGTAAGGAATTCCCTGAACAACCTCCTCCTTGAAGCCTGGTAGCTCCCTGGAAAATGCCATTTTATAACTCGATCTACTTTCTTTCTAAGAGACAGGGTCTTGCTCTGTCACCTAGGCTGGAGTGCAGTGGTACAATCATAGCTCACTGCAGTCTTGCACTCCTGGGCATAAGTGATCATCTTGCATTAGACTCCTGAGTAGGTAAGACTCCCATGCCCAGCTAATTTTCAATTTTTTTGTAGAGATGGGTCTCGCTATGTTGCCCAGGCTGGTCTGGAACTCCTGGACTCAAGCAATCCTCCTGCCTTGGCCTCCCAAAGTGCTGGGATTACAGGTGTGAGCTATTGTGTCTAGTACTAGACTTACTTTGGCCACTAAAATGTCCCTTTAAATAGCTAAAAGTCAGTAAATTCTAGATGTGCAACTGATTATACCACCACAATATGAATTGGGCCTCTAATAGCTGTGTTTGAAGTAGAAGTTGGTGCCTGGTTTGGACTAAGGAAAACCTTGTCACCAATGAGACACCTGGGTAACACAGCCCCTGAACACCTGGCCCTCAGGATCAGTTAGGACCAAGCCTGGCCAGCACCATAAATAGGAAGACTAATTCACTAAGATGTCCTAAGACCACAGAACAAACTCTTGTTCTTACTGTTACCCTTGTGCCACTGAGACCCAATGACTGAAGAGCCATTCTTTCTCTGGTGAGGAAGAGGAAAAACCAATTTCCTGGGACTCCATAGCTGTCAGAATAAATTCACCTCCATCCCTTTATCACTGTCCATCAAATCTGACCAGTGAAAACCTGTCTCTCCTCCCACTTTGGCAGGGATCCTCTTCTCCACAGTGCTTTATCCCGGCCCAAGAGTCTGTTTCCCTATTCAAAAGCCCTTTGATATTTAGAGGAAAAATAATCTAATTCTACCTCTGAACCATGAATCTAATTTTACCTCTGGACCTCTGGGTCTTAATTACAGTATCTAAGTGGGCATTATCTCTATTTTAGTGATGAGGAAACTGGAACTAAACAAACTATCATTTCAACTAATTTGAGGAACCTTGATTTTTCTCAAAGGATGTAAAATTACTTGATCAAGTTAGTATTGTTAATTTACAAAAAATACAGAGATTGTTAACTTTTTCTTTAAAGTCTCACAGAGACTGAAAGACTCAACAAGAAGATAAGTAACTCACCATGGTCACATGGCTAATTTGTAATGCAATCAGGGTTCAAACCTAGCACTGTCTATGGCTAAAGCTATGTATGCTCTTTCCACTCTACCACAATGAATCCATATCGGAATGACAGTTCAAAGAAAGTCAGTGATACTCATTGCATTAAATGTACTTGCTGTCTGCTTTCCTTTGTTTCAATTTGCATAGGGATCTTTATTTTGGGGGAATATTCCAGTTACATATGTTACAGGGTGACATTTGTAATCTTTTTAATATTGGGAAGCATAGATGGGAAATGACCAAATTTGAGAAAGGAAAAGAGGGAGGAGTATTAGAAATGCAGGTGAGACTCATGCAAATTATAAAAAGTTAATTGCTAAGTACACTGTGGTACCCTGAATTGGATTCTGGAATAGAAAGAGGAAATTAATGGAAATACTGGTGAAATCCAAATTAAATCGATTGTTTAGTTAATCATAATATAAAAAAGAAAGTTAATTACAATGTAAGGTTAATACTTCTAGAAAAAAATGTCACAAAGCTGGTGAATCTAAACTGATGAAACTCAGCTTTCAAATATAAGTAACAGACACAGAAATAAAGTGGATGAATCTAAAACCAGCTGAGGTAACATACTTTGCCCTTGCCTCCTCCCATTTACGTTTTTTCTCATCAACAGTTTTCTTCATAACTTGGTACCATTTTCTGAAATCAAACCATGGCTTATCTGAAAGAAATAAAATCTAACATTATTAACCAAATAAATCACATTATAATAATATACATTTTTCATCTGAGTCTTCATTCAATGACATAGCTAAACACTTAAATAGTAGCTCTTAGAAATTATAGATGGAGTCATTGTCTCCATATTCTAATATGACTCTCCTGAGCAATCTGTCACTTCCCCCTCTAAATTCCTACCTATACTGTGGCTCCAACTACATTATGCTAAAATCATCTTTTTACATGTCTGTTTCTCCTAGACTTGACTATTACCTCCTTGAGAATAGAACATACATTTTGTTTGCCCCCTCTGCCCCCCCAAGCCCAACACCCAGCAGTGTCTGGCACATGGTGGTGCTCCTATATGGCAAATACGTGATTTATGGGATTATAGTAGTTGAATCTAGACTTCCAGTTTCATCAACTCCTTTTCCTGTTCTTCCTAATTATTCAAAGAATCTAGAGAAAAGCAAGAAAGTAGACTGCACTGGATAGTTGGTGTAGGTGTGTGTTCAAAATGTAGAGGTCAGAGAGACAGCAGAATTGAATGCAGTCAAGCGTAAAAATTCACTGCTCACTCTTTTATTCAATCCAATGGGGATCATTCTCCATTATTCTCCAATGAAAAGAATCTCTTTCAATGTCTAATTAAAAATATTTTCATCTGGCCAATATAATCGTCATCTAATCCAATATGATATTGTAGGCCATAAAGCCTTGAAAAAAGGAAATTACCAAAATTATAGAGAGGAAAACTGTAACAATTAATAGGACTCAAAGTTCTTTGATCTCGAGTAAGTCACAGCTTCTCTACATCACAATCTCCTCATCAATAACGTGGGGAGGTAGGGGATGGTAGTCAGCATGGCAGCAGAGAGAATGAGGACAACAATCCTTGCCCTGCTGACAGCACAGATTTGAGGTTTACAAGGGAGAGAGGTCAAAGTGCTCTGTTTACTTTATACATCTACACAGTCTACTATCACCTTTCAATATCAGAAAGGACATTAGAAGACAGCTAGTTCAACCTTTCACTCTGTGTAGAAGCCAACACAAGCAATGTACGGAAAGAAGTATTTTATACATATTCTGGAAAGAACACACAAACTGGTTACCACCATTAAACTGAAGCTCCCAAACCAACGAATGTAAATCCTAGTGAGCATATTAAGAAATTAGAATTGAATTTAAGAATTCACATATTCCACTACACTTCACTGAGTTGCTCTTAGGCCAGTCACTATGTTAGGCACTAAAGATACATTTTTTAATATAAGGAAGATATAGTCCTCCTCTGGAAGCTCACAATCTACCTATTTGTCTATCACTTATAATGTACTTATTATATGCCAGATAGTCTTCTAAGTACTTTACAAATTTTGGAATCTAACAGGGACAGATATACTTAGGCCATTAGTTATAATTCAATGTATTAAATATCTAGTATAAGTTTGGACAGGAGTAATTGGTTCTGATTTGATAAGACATGAAATGGTGTGAAGTGGTGTGAAGAACAGATAAAAGAACAGTATTTATGCTGCATCTTGAAGACTGAAGAGGGATTTGCTAGGGACTGAAGGGGAGCTACAGGGTAAGAAGGAAAGAGCATTCCAGATAGAGGGAGCAGAAACAGCAAAAGCTGAAGGCATCAGAATAGACATGATGGTCAGAAAGCAGCCAGTAAGTTCAGAGTCTAGTATGGCTGGTGAGTGTAAGTTGGGAATAAAAAGTAGGCTGGTCTTACACATAGTATGAAGTCATTGACTTTTTTAGTAGCCAAGAGATATAATTAGATAATTATATGAAAAAATCATCCTGGTATAAGGTACAATTTGTATATATGTATATGTATATGTATACGTGTCTATTTTCCTTATATTTATTTTGTACTTTAATCTATCAGTTATAATCACTTTGAATTTGACTGACAAAAAATTAAGTACCTTTTTTGTTCTTTTTATTATATTTTTCAGCAAGGTTAGACAAAGACCTGTATATAACAAAAAAAGTCAATTCAGAAATCACATATTTGGACAGTTAATTTTGAATTCTTCTGAGAGAAAAGTATAGAACAGTAACTGATGCCAAATTTTAATGGAGAAGCAATCACCGAAGCAGGGACACTGACAGGGACACTGTCATTCTTTGCTGGCATTTGGGAGGGGGAAGATTACTTTCTAAAAAATCTTTGAGAGACACTAATACATAGTGGCAGAAGCCTAAAGGCATAGCGATAAAGTGCTGAATGATTCTTCAGGATTTATGATGATACTTTAAAACTCAGAAATAAGTGGAGCAACGACAAACATTGCTACCTAAAGAACAATAGGAATAAAACATGATCAAACAACTGACAAACAGCTGAGTCAAGTATCACGTAAGAAGTAATTGTCACTACTGGTCAATGTTCTGTAACAACTGAGAGTCTCCATTTTCTATTGCGCTAACATGAATTCCTTAACTCTCAATAATTAGGTAAAAGCAATCCAATTTTTTTCCTTAGCTTCTTTTAAAAACTAAGATCAGCACAATAAAGTGTTACTTGTCATAATATTAATACACACTTACCATTCGAAATTGTCATCCAATAAAAAGAGCAGTTTCAATACTACTACAATGATAGCTACAGCTTGTACATCATATTTAACAGTTTTTGCCATTTTAGCTATGGGATCAAATGTCAGAAAATCCACTTCTCCTATTCCAGTCATTTTTATCACTTGGCAGGCTAAACCGTGCATTTCATCTGTTGAAAAACAAAACAGTTGAATGTGAATTAAATTCTAACTAGACCACACTAATGTGTATAATCACAAGATAACCTTTATTTTAAAACATGATATTATGCTAGAACCTGGAGACATACATTTTGTGAATAAAATAAACCAAAAAATGATATCTGTATAGAAAAACTAATGACAGAATCTTGGCAAGGCATATTGTTTCCTATGCTGACTTCCTAAAACATCTGCTATTTGTAGGACACATCCTGGAATCCTGTAGACAGATATACACCAGTGTTCTGTTGTTTTATCCATGTCTCGCTGATGTTTCTATAGCAGTGTGTGCTTACCTGAAAATAATTCCCCTGAAAGACCAAAAACCTTCTCTAGGAATGTACATATACTGGCTGGCACCCTGGCTAGCATAATGGAAGCCCTCAACATGTGCTTAACTAGATATACTGCTTTCCTAAAGAAATTACATGCTCAGCATAGACTGCATCTATTACTCAAGGCTGAATAATGTGGGAGTAGGAACCAGGAAACCTAAGACCCATATTTAGGCTTTCTGATTGTTAGCTTTGTGCTTCTGGATTCCAGTCACTTATCCTCTGTTTCTTCACTTGTAAAATGGGTTACAATGAGAATAAACTGAGATTAAGTAAGATAGTACAAGTGAAAACTCTTAAGTTACTAAACAAATTTCTGTACTCCCTAAGGACCTAATACGTACCATATCTTACTCTAATTAATTTCAAGTATGAGAACCATTATTTATAAGAGCATAATGAACTTGCATGGAATTGAACTGAATCTCCTACATCCATTCAGTCACCTTGTCCTGTTGATTCCACTTCTTAATGTAGCACATAATAACATGGTTAAGAGTAGACTATGGAATTAACTGCCTGGAGTGGAGTCCCTGCTCCATAACTCACTAGCTCTGTGACCTTGGACAAGTTACATGACCTGTCTATGCCTCAGTTTTTAAAATAATCTGCATAAAAAGGAGTAACAATAGTGCCTACTTCATAGTAACTGTGAAGACTGAAAGAATCAATATGCCTAAAGCACTCAGATCAGTGCTGACTGCTCTCAAATCCGTCTTCTGTCTCCACTGTTGCTCCTTAGTTCACCCTCAAACTTGGTGTCTCTTGCTCTGGTCTTACCCTGCTATGGTCCAATCATCTCATTCCCCTGCTTTCATGAATACATTAAAACTTTTAGCTCCCAGCCTTAGTAGTTCTCTATAGTTCCCCAAACAGGCCATATTCTCACTTGCCTCTCTGCTTTGCACAGGTAATTTTGGCCTTTTGCCTACAGAGTCAATTCCTCTTCACCATTCCTCACCTCAAACTTTGCTCGGCTGATTATCACTCAGCTTACAGAACTCAGTTATACTAATCACTTCTGAGAACGCTTGTATAATACCGGCAGACTTCTTTGATCGGCCCTCTTCTGAGTGCTAAGGCAGCTCTACCTCTCTCCTGAATGAAGTTAAGGGTTTACTTCTTTGTCTTCCTTCTAAATTTGAGAGTGACTCAATCTTCCTAACTGTGGCAGCCTACGTATAATTGGTACTAATTACACGTTTGTGGTAAAGAATGAGTAAAATACAAAACTAATTTCTTTCTTGAAATGTTTAAGTAAAAATTTCTCACTGATTAAAAATGCTTTGTTGGCCAGGCGCAGTGGCTCATGCCTGTAATCCTAGCACTCTGGGAGGCTGAGGCGGGAGGACTGCTTGAGCTCGGGAGTTTGAGACCAGCCTGAGTAAGAGTAAGACCCCATCTCTACTAAAAAAATAGAAAAATTTGCCAGGCATCCTGGCATGCACCTGTAGTCCTAGCTACTTGGAAGGCTGAGGCAGGAGGATCACTTGAGCCCAGAAGTTTGAGATTGCAGTGAACTATGATGATGCCACTGCAGTCTACCCAGGGCAACAGAGTGAGACTCTGTCTCAGGGAAAGAAAAAAAAAAAAAAAAGAAAGAAAGCTATGTTCACACAGAAATAGAAGATATATAACAATGATAACTCAAAATATGGCATCAAATTATTTTTATATGTCTAATATACATTCTAATAACTTAGCTAAACTTTTCACTGGGCTTTTACTCATTCTTTTCAACATTTATTGAGCAATCAGTAAGTTCTAGGTACCTGAAGATAAAGATATAGTCCTTTCCCTCAAGGAGCTCAGTGTTTAGTAACAGGTAAATATTTAGAATGCAATCTAGTAAGGAGAATGACAAAGATGAGATGGTGCTTTGGGGAAATACAAGTGGTCCAACAAGTCTTTAGTGGTGAAGTGTAAAGAGGTTGGCAGTGCCAGATCATGAAGATCTTTGTGTGATAGAGAATTTGGACTTATTATTGTTAAGATAATTTCAATTTACAGATTCCACCTGAATTTACTCCTGTCAATTCCACAAGCATTTATTGAATGCCTACTATGTATAAAACACTGTGCTAGAATGGAGGAAAACAGAAAAATGAGTAATAAAATTCTAGCACTTAAAAACATACCCTTAAAACATGGAAAAATTAATTTTAAAACACATTCACTTCTGAGAAATGTATCAATATAAAAAAATAAATAGAATACACTCACTAGAATTTTATCTATTATCTATTATCTACATTGGGTATTAGAGGCTGTTCTCAGATTACTTAAAATTCAAAACCATATTAGTACTATTCTATAAAGAATGATATTATACTACGCTATTGATAGTGATAATGATACTATACTATATTATAAAGAACTGATAAGATATCAGTTCTTTTACCACTGTTTATTAGAGTTCAGGTTTTCAGGCTCTTTCTTAGCTACAGAGTTCTTTCCAGCTTTCCCTGTCATTCTGCTGGGACTCAAAGATCCAGGAGGAGCTTACAGCTGTATTAGACTTCGATGGACCCATCAGAAATTCCTGACCCAACCTTGATCCCAGAGGCTTCACAAATGCTCACTGAAGAAAATTGCCAAGACAATTCAGAGTCCCCTCATAACTTCTCCGAAACTTTGATAAAGAACTTTAGTAAATTGACTCTCAACACTGGCACCAATTTCCCTTCCCCTCTACCAGAAGATTTATTCCAACAACAGGCTAGAAAAGAAAGCATCTCCCAGGATATCAGAGATGGCTTGCCTTACAGGAGAAGAGGAGCAAGGACACCGGCATCTGAGCAGAAAGGCTGGCAAGACTGAGATATCTTTTACTCAATAGATTTTCTTAGCTTGAAAGACAACTAGCAAACACTGGACTTAAAGGAATTCCGAGTGAATCAAGAAGTGTAGGGGCAGTTTCTGCATGTATCACAGATGGGATCCTTCTGGAAAATGCTAGAATAGGGAATTATGACACCGAGCCAATTTCACTATAAACCTTATTCTTATGCTTTTGTTTTTGCTGGTAAATTTACACAAGTTGAGAAAGCTACTCTTTGTTAGGATAGACTGTATAGCAATAATTTTGATAACCTATGATGAGTTCTGTGATATCTTTTTCTTATATCTTTTGCCTATTACTTTGATACCAGTAATTTATAAGGGATCTGTGTAGTTTTTTTTTTTTCTTTTTTTTTTTTTTGAGACAGAGTCTCACTCTGTTGCCCGGGCTACAGTGAGTGCTGTGGCATCAGCCTAGCTCACAGCAACCTCACACTCCTGGGCTCAAGCAATCCTTCTGCCTCAGCCTCCCGAGTAGCTGGGACTACAGCCATGCGCCACCATGCCCGGCTAATATTTTCTATATATTTTTAGTTGGCCAACTAATTTCTTTCTATTTATAGTAGAGACGGGGTCTCGCTCTTGCTCAGGCTGGTTTTGAACTCCTGACCTTGAGCAATCCGCCCGCCTAGGCCTCCCAGAGTGCTAGGATTACAGGCGTGAGCCACCACGCCCGGCCAGGATCTGTGTAGTTTGAATGTATCTGAGTAACTTCAGTGTACTTTAGCTCTACTTTTTGATTTCACTCAAAGAATCCTCAATAGGTCTGAAGTATTCCCATGTGTTTTAGAAACCTAAAGTCAGTGAGATAAAACTCAACATCATCAAGAATTTGCAGCAAAGTAACTTGTGGGAGAAGAATGTGAAGGAAACATTGGGTAGTCTGGCTAGAGCTGAATTGATCAGTTTTCTGGTTTTCAAAAAAATTGCAATGAAAGGAAATTTTGATGTGCTATATTTTTACTTTGTAGTAGCAAATAAATGTGTGCGTACACAATAAAATTGACATTTGAGTACCTTTTTTAAAAAACGAATGATATTTCTTGAAATAGTTCCTTTCTTTTAAAATTAATATCTTGAACTGCTCCTCTTATACCAAAAGTACAGAGCAATAAAAAGGCAAGTGGAAGAAATTATGAGAAAGGTAGCAAAGACAGTGTAGGATCCTGCAAGGCGGCTAATGTGGAAAGACACAGGACTTGGACTGGGAAGACAGGGCTGTAAGAATCTACTCTGCCACCTGCCAGCTGGTGCCACTTAACCTCCCTAAGTCTCATCCATCAATGGGAACCCCACCTTGCTCTTCCCACCTTCACAAAGGAAGCTCCTAAGTTCTCCAGAAATCACATTAATGATAGTGAAAACCACCAGAAACTCTACACAGAAGGCTTGTTGGTAGCTATGGGAGGAACCATAACAGAGAGGACATCTGCATCATTCACAGCCATCAAGGGGCAGTGCTCATTCAGGCAGAGTATGTGTGACATACTTGCTGAAACCTCCCCTCCAAGCCCCAGAGGCTACAGGGTCACCTTTAAAGGCACCGAGGAGGGGTATTTGCTGCCCCAGCATGCTTAAAACCACTTTTAGCTTTCTGGGAACCTTAAAACCTCTCTTTGTAAAAGTACCACATACATAGCCCTCTTCTTTTTGATCAACGGCACCACATGAATGATGGCACTGTCGAGAGCAATATTTATAAATTTTGAGAATAGCACATCCTGGAAATCCTTACAATCTTACAGATGAGTAGTTTGCAAATCAACTTCAGACATTTTAGAATCTAAATCCTAAGGTGCAGGGACCATCACATCTTAATTTGTAGAACTATTTTGTTAAAAAAAATAGTTTATTGCTTTCCCCCCACTAGCAACACAAACTCAACATAGGACATAAAAGTAGACGAAAGAAAACAACAATATGCATTATTGTAACTTAGAAATAGTCACTTTAATATTTTGGGGTATTTACTTCTAATATTTTTATGAACATTTTCATTTTATGTAACCATGGTCATGTTATATATAATTCTGTAATTTGGTTTGTTTCATTTTTTATCATAATATAAACATTTTCCATGCTTTTATGAATTCTTCATAAACATTAGTTTAAAAGCTACATAACGTTCTACTGAATATACACAACACTGTTTACATAATCCTTACCTTTCTGTTGGATATTTAAGTTGTTTCTGATCTTCTATATTATAAATAAAAGGACTAGTATTTATATACAATATTTTTCTGTATTTTAAATGATTTTTATTGAACAGATTGAGAGAAATAAAATTTCTCTACTGTGATTCTTTATAATATGCCTCCAAAAAGTCACTTAATAAATATTAAATGACAATAATGTCTCTCTGCACATTATAATGGATTTAATTCTACTTGTTATTCTCAGGAAGTGTTAGGCAAAAAATACTGTTAAACTGTATACATTGGCCAGAAAATGTCATTTCCTTCTCTTTGTCCAATAATAAACACATGAGATAGATGTTTGTTATTAATCAGACTAGATCAGTCATATTTTGGGAGTCCTTGGTATTCCTTCCATAACCTAGTATTCTCTTTATAAATTGAAGATTTTGGAATTGTAACAGAAATACAGGAAATTTACATACTTAAGAGAACCATCAAAGCGGGGGAAAAAAATAAAAAAGAAATCCAAAACAGTAATTCTGACCTATACAACACATCAAAATGCAGAAATGAGATCTTCCAAATTATGAAATCTTAGTTACTGACTTCAGAAAATCTGAACGAGACATATATTCTTTAGCTTTATAAATGATATATTTGAAAAGTTTAAATTATTTTTGTTTCTGTTTTTAAAAATATTTTAAAATTATAGATAATATTTACATTTATATATGTTACTACATATTTATATTTATTTTTATAGTCAAGGTACATATGGTTTTTGTATATTGCTTTTTTCACACAATATATGTATTTTCTTGTCCTATTAAGATACGTTCAATCCCATTTTTGGTATTGCTTAAGCAATGATACAGTCACACCATGTTTGTATTTTCTCTTAAGAATATAAGTCATAAATTTCTCACATTTCTAGTCTAGCAAGAAATTCAGGACTGGATTCCATCAGCAGATTCCATTGGGGTTACCTGTGTCTTGGTATACTGTGAACCAGGTATAGTGAGGCTCTTTTTACGTTCTGTATATTGCCTTAAAGAGTTCACTAGGATCTGACCAGACTTTCAGCTCCATTTATTTTAGGGACTGGAAATAGTGTATGTAACCAAACAATAAAAACATTACCTACCATAGATTAGCTTCTGGGATTTTTATAAAATTAGAATTCATTATGTAATAATAATGCTTCATGCAAATAAATAAGTGCTGGTATTTTTTGAGGGGGGAGTCTAGGTCATTAATAAGACATATTGAAACATTTGTTACTTTACTTGCACTTAGCAAACTTAAGATAAAAACCAGATATATTCTCTCAAGCATAAATCCCTCACACCAAAATAGAACTCCATTTCTGAACAGTGTCCCTTTAACCATTTTAAATAGTCTGAATTATTTTAAGAAAGAATTTTGAAATTAAGCTTCATGTTATTAAATATGGATTCTTGCAAGTGGTTCTAATAGTCTGGGATTTGAAAGAATTCTATATTCTGTTTATTCTATCAGTTTAAGCATCCTCACCATATATACCACACACTTACCAGGGAGATTGACTTCCATTAAGTATTTCATACACAAGATGTTGGGATGAAGATAGCAGTCTTCAGTTATGTCTGGAAAACGAGGTAAATCTAAAAACGTGGCAATTTCAATTGTTTTCTTATGGATATCTTCATAGTCAGGCCAAGACTGTAATAAAAGAGAGATCATGGTAGCAAATTTTGCAATATAAATTATTTTTAAAAATATTTTCCGATTTAAAAATATATATTCATTGAATAAAATTTGAAATGTGGAAAAATGTAAGAAACACCCATAAATCCTTAATATTCTAACTTAGCAATTTTAAACAGTAATAACACTAAATTAAAAAGGCACTAAATACATTCTGTCCAGCACTTTAGCATAGAACTAAACTGCACTTTCTTGTAGTTGTTTGTGTATGCTATTTACATTTTTGTGATTTATGAACATTCCTAATATTAATATTACATATAATTTTTCCTCATTTGCTCATCCACTCACATATAAATATTAAGTTTACAGCCTATTCTATGCAAGGTACTTTGGGAAATATAAAGATAAATAAGACAATCTATAATAAAGAACACAGTAAATTTCTGTCAATCCAAAGTAGCAATGTGGCCTTTGAAGTCTTTTTTTAATGTTGAGATACAGTAATGCTACTTGTATACTAAAACATTATTAACTGTATTCTAATCTGTGAATTTAAAAGAGAAAAAAGGAAAACATAAGTTCTCAATGACCTTTGGAAGGAAGATATCTTCCTTTTCATTTATAAAATTAATTCATTTAGACCTCAGCTTCATTCTGCACAGAATTTGAAGTGTCTTTTCAAGTTAAGACAATTTTAATATTACTGACAAGATTTATGGCAGCCCTAATCCTTTTATTAATAAATAATTAAGGTAGGAGATGCAATTAAGTATTTTAATCTGCAAACAAAGCAGAACACTAGAGCAGGAATGTTCCCCTTAGAAAAACAATCATCTCAAAAAAAATGATTTAATGGATGATAAATTCATGGCAAGTAAGCATAACGTCATTAATGAAAAGCAATTTGGTAGGCTAATAAGATTTAGTATATTTTCGAAACTTCCACACTACAAGCTGGTATAGCAAACTCTACATTTGGTGACAAATAGGTCACCATCCTAACAAATATAAATTGAGGAGAAAATAATTATTAATGATGTAAATCTACCTATTTATACTACAGATTCTAGATTCTCCTAGTTTCAATTCAGCATTGTAGATTTCACCTTTTAAAATTTCATTTATTTATCTATTTATTTGTTTTTTGAGACAGAGTCTCACTCTGTTGACCAGCCTAGAGTGCCGTGGCGTCAGCCTAGCTCACAGCAACCTCAAACTCCTGGCTCAAGTGATCCTCCTGCCTCAGTCTCCCGTGTAGCTGGGACTACAGGCATGCGCCACCATGCCTGGCTAATTTTTTTTATTATATTTTATTTTATATTTATAAAATATATTTATATTTTATATTTCTATTATATTTTTATATTGAGGGGAGGGAGTAGAAAACAACCCCTATACTGGGACCTATTCAGTGGCAGCTTCTTGTTCCATAGGGTTAAGGAAGACTTTGAGGAAATAAAAGTTGTTTGGAAAAATCCAGGTGTAGTTGCTTTGCATGCTGTGATGGGTAGAAGGGATGAAGTGAAGTGTGAAGGTCCCTCACACCTTCCATCTTGCCTCAGACTATGTCCCAGAACCCTGGGGCAGAGAAAGCTCCACTTTCATTCCTGCCTCTTGGGATTGTTGACGGCCACATAGTGATAGAGAACGACAAGCAAGAAGAGCGACACGCCCAGCATGTTGGCGAAGACGGCGAGCTGCACGTCTCTGATCATCGTGATCAGCTCTGCTTGGCTCCAACGCTGTCTGCGCACAAGCCCGAGGTAGGAGACCCCCCAGCTAATTTTTTCTATATATTTTTAGTTGGCTAATTAATTTAATTCTATTTTTAGTAGAGACGGGGTCTCACTCTTGCTCAGGCTGGTTTCGAACTCCTGACCTTGAGAAATCCGCCTGCCTCGGCCTCCCAGAATGCTAGGATTACAGGCGTGAGCCACCATGCCCGGCCTAAAATTTCATTTATTTTTAAAAAGAACTAACTTTTCCTTTCTGAATAACACTCAAAATTATTGTTTTTAAGAAGGTAGCTACAGGGTTTTCAATGTCCTTCCTCCTGTTTTGAAACCAATCTTCCATCATTGTCATACATTTAGATTGTTTCCAATTTTTAAACTAGTATAAATAATGCCCTAATGAATATATTTTAATATTTGAATTTGATTATAAAAATAACACATGAACATTACAGAAAATTTATGAAATATAAAATACTATGCTGAAGACAATAAAAATCCCTGACAACTTAAGAGAAAACTTCCATTAGGATCTTGGTGGACTTTTCTCTCAGCCCCTTTTTGGCACATCCATATTTATAACGTCGGCATTTAAATCCAACAATCTATTTGACATTTCTACTTGGGTATCTCTCCAGTATGTCAAAGTTATTTATCCCAAATTTTCTCTCTCCAACAGTGTTCCTTACCCGGTTACAAAAAACAAACATTTAGGAACATCCTTGATGCCTCCCTTTCCTCACACACCACATCCATTCCATTCCACAGCCGGTTTACTCCACCTCCAAGCTTGGTCTTGAATGCTAGACCTTCTCATTGCTTCCACTTGCACTACCCTAGACCTGGATATCAACCTCCTGACAGTCCCGCATCTCTTCTGCTTCTTTGCAAATGGTAGTCAGAGTGAGAGTTTAAAAGGCAAATCCGACGTCACTCCCCTGCTAAAATCCCTCTAACAGTTCACATGCTCTTAGGCTCAGCTCCCCTCTATTTGAGAACTTTTGTACAAACTGAATTAGGAATATAGTTTCATCCTCTACATTTTCATCTAACATTATATTCTGTAAGAATTTTCTAATATCATGAGATAGCCTATAAAAACATCATTTTAAGTGACTAGAAAATATTCTCCACTATGAATCCATCAATTCCTTATTATTAGCCATCTACATTAGATATGTTATATGCATCCTATTAAGCAGTTTTAAAAATGTTTTCATAAGTAGTTCCATGACTCAGTAAAATACTCATAATTTTTAAAAAGGAGACAAATTTGGGTATGCTCTTCAATCCTAATTTTGCAAATATGTTTATACATATTAAATAAGACAATCAAAAACAGCAAATGTTAACGGCATTCACGAGACATTGGATTATGGATGATTTTCATCTCCTTTGTACTTCTATTATTTTCTACATTTCTACTTTTAATCATTTTGAATATATTACTTTAGTAATAATAAAAAATAACATTCAAAATCACATTATAGTGGTCTAACTAAGCATAGACTTACCATATGATCCAATAGTTGGACTTCTGGATATACACCCAAAACAACTAAAAGCAGGGACTGGAACAGGTATTTGTACACCAGTGTTATCAGCATTGTTCACAATAGCCGAGAGGTGAAAGGAAACAACCCAAACGTCCACCAATGCATGGATGAACTAAATGTGTGTGGGGGGTGTCTATATGTATTAATATATACACACATAATATTATTCAGTCTTAAAAATGAAAGAAATTCTGACAGAAGCCACAACATGGATTATCTTTAAAGACATTATGCTAAGTGAAATAAGCCAGACAGACACCAAAGGACAAATACTGTATGATTCTACTTATATGAGATACCTAGAGTAGTCAAATTCAGAGACGCAGAAAGTAGAATGGTGGTTACCAGGGGCTGGGGCAAGTGGGGAATGGGAAGTTAGGGTTTAACAGACACGAAGTTTCAGTGTGGGAAGATGAAAAAAGTTTAGAGATGGATGGTGGTGATGGATGCACAAAAATATAAATATACTTAATGCCACTGTATATTTAAAAATGGTTAAAACGGTAAATTTTATGGTACGCATATTTTGCCACAATAAAAAACAAGTATAAAAAGGAACCTAAGTAACATCTGTCTAAAGGAAAAAACAACAACATATTATAGAGGTCATAATTACAAGTACAATAAAGGTAAAGATTTAAAAAATTCAGCATACATAAAATCTACATTCAAAATCTATACTACTTGCTAATATCTACCTTAATCTTATATAAAATCTCTTAGCAATAGAAACATACTTTTAGGCAGAAAAAGATGGAGTTACTAAACTGTAACTATTAAAAATGTAACACCAAGATATGGGTCTGCCTATACCAGGAGACAAAATATATTGAGCAGAAAGAAAACATAACATCTGCAGAATCTCTTGCTCAGGACCTCTTTGCCAAAAAATTATGCTTGATTACTAGTTAATGATTCTAGTATAAAATTGAAAGGGATCTTCCTTTTAGTGCCTCAAATGAGGGAAAAGAGTTACAACTGCACATCACCACTGCAAACATCTCTGTCCCAGAGGATGTCATTAAAAGCATCAGAATGCTACCTCCCGCCACCAACATCACATGAGGTGGTGGCCCAACTGTACCTATAGGGCTTAGCTATGGACAACCTTCCCTACATGTCTGCTCCCAGTTCAACTGAGCCAGGCCAGTTTGGGGTCCTGGATTGCTAACTTAGCAAGCTATCCAACCTCTGGCAGAAGGGCTGGGAGCATTGTTACTTAGCATGGTTTTAGTGTCTCTGTCCCATTATCCTTAGTCCAGAAAGAGGAGATAGTCTCTGACAAGATTCTAAAACATGGACAATGATCATGTAATAATTACAGTAAACATGCAGTGACTATGTTAGAATAGTCTTATTCTGACTTTTAGAAAATACATCTATAGAATACATCCAACGGACATGTCTCTTAGAAGTTTCTAGTATATGTACCATATTTTCACTAGGCATGTGGAATTTGATGTATTAGGTAGACTAAGAGGTCTACCAGAATGCTATTTAAAACTTTGCACATTTAGTAAGGTAAAATAGCATTTTATTTTATATTGGCCCTTTGGTTACTTACTAGTTAGTCTAATTCTACCTCAATCTTTTGTGGAACAAGGTGGAATAACAACAACAACAAAAAAAACAAAAAGACATAGGCAGAGAGATAGGACTCCTCTGCATCGCTCAAAGCACCATCTCCATCAGAATCACTTGCAAGATGCTTACAAAAAACACATCTTCTTAGGTCCCACACTCCACTTACTGAATCAATCTCTGGCACTGGGTCTAGGAATCCGCAGTTTAAAACAAGCTCTCCAGGAAATGTGTGTGCATACTGAAGCTTGAGAGCCTCTAGAGACTAATGAAATATCTGCAGATCCCTAGAGAACAGAATATGCCATTTGTAGGAAGCAAAAAAAAAAAAAAATGTAATGGTTTCCCATCATCATTTTTCTTGCAAACTGGACAAACCCTCAGATAGTGTTACTCCACAAGCTTGAAAAAAGAAGTGCACACACTTTCCGCTGATGGCTAAGATGAAGTGGTAGGCCAGAAATAAAGGACGACATCAGCCGGCTTCTCCTCATGCTGTCTGGCAGTAGTGATTCGGGGAGGGAGGAGTGGCAATCAGGGAAACTGAGAATACCTGTTGTTATTACGCTCACCTTAATTTCCCTCAGGCAGATTTTAAACCTGTCATATTATTCTAACAAAGTTTGCACAAACAATCCCAAGGGCTACAAGTGGCCTATAGAGTTAGATGGTGAACAAATCTAGAGTAAAGTTTGAAGACTGGGTGTATTAAAACTTGATCCAATAAGGCCTTCATTTGGAGGTACTTAAGAAGTGACTGACAGCCCTGGAGAGTCTTTTTCTTCCTTCAACCAAAAGGGACCCAGTTTCACAAAGGGTGTAAGATTGCTTTAAGGCAAAATGAATCATCATGGCAGAGTGCCACTCAGTGGGTTTGGCTGAACCAGTATTACATCTTTTTTTTTTTTTTTCAGTCATTCAGAGAGATCAGAATGTTGTTGATCAACATTCAAAATACTGGAGATGTATGTACTTCAGAACGAATTTCCAGTTTCCTCTTCATCCCTCCTTGCTGAGTCCGGTGAGGATGATGAAATGACTAATTCTTGAGAGGATTTAGAAACACTACCAAGGACCATGGAGAATAATGTATATGTTACATATTTTCTCTTTAGAAACTGGTCTGTGGGCTTAAAATATATAAAAATAAAGAAAATCAAGGCTGAATATAGAAGTAGCCCTACTTTCGGTAAGTCACTGACAGAATAAATTGTACCTAAAAGGGACAAGTATGTCTAGACCCAATACTTGGGTTCAACCAATGATCTGATTATCTGGTATGCTGTGAAGAGATGGTGCCCTGGAAAGAGATTAGGTTTTCAGTTTACTCTACCAGATGAACTGAAAGATTTTTGCGAGAATAGTGCTTCAAATCAGCACCATACTCCATAAACTTGACTCAAAAATAAAGTAGCAGAAGAGGCAGTCAAAAAAAAAAAAAAAAAAAAAAGGAGGAGGTTATCTTCAAATTAAATAAGTAAATAAATAAAATGAAAAAGCTATCTACCTGGGGTTGGGAATCACAACTCAGAAAAAGGAGGTGACTGGAAATACTAAAACTTAAATTTGCACACCCAGCTCCTCTCCTGAGCTTTGCTCTTAAGTCAGGGTAATGGCACGAAGACTCAAAGTCTCACAGCTTGCTTGGAAAAAGAAAACAAACCACCATCAATACTCTGTATTCTTTATTCCATTCCCCTATGTTTTAAGTGAGCTTTGTCAGATATGTTGTTATTAAGACAGAGGGGCCCACTTAAATACTAACAGAACTACTTAATGGAAAGAAACAGCTCATCTAGGATGAAGGTTTGAGCAGAGTTTTTAAAGTTTTTTTTTTCTTCTTCTTTTTGGTTTTTAAGGTATGCTCAACTATCTGGAATAACAAAACCAAACCAAACACAGAAGGAAAACAGTCCCCAGCAGCCCCCACACACAACTCCACTGGCATTATCTTCATCGCCATCTCCTAGCACAATTGCACCTTTTGTCATTTCTGGTGGAGGTACAGCTGCTGAAGAAGCCAAGACTTAGTGGAGAAAGCTAAGACATGGAAGAGGGAAGAAAATGCTTCCTTTGTTAATGAAAAGCCATTTCCATTTAAAAGTTTCAACATACTATAGAATAGTGAATGCACTTTTGTGAGCAAAGGCAAAGCACACAATGAAGAAAAGCTGCCTGTTAATTAAATAAACAGTCATTTGAAGGCATCCTAAACCTTCCCCTTTTTCTTGAAAAATGTGGAGGAGGGAAGGCTGAAGATGTGTCTGCAAAAGGTATAACGTAACACATAGAGCTCCAAGAGTGATACAGATCCATTTAATTACAACACTAAGAAATCATAAGCTTAGTATGTTTTTTAAAAGACCATGAAGCTATAATAAATAGCTCCAGCATGCATTAAAAACTGAGTGCTTGGGAAAGTATTTTATTGAATTTCACAAATATTCCAGTGAGTTTATTTTCTTTCATGAAGCAATGCTTTAAGACAGGTAAGGACAAGCTAGAGTTTCTGTTACACAACAGCAGGCTTCTGTGATAAACCTGATTACAATACCCTGTCAGAGGCAAACTTCCTGCTCAACTATTTAAAAAAAAAAAAAAAAAGGAGTGCAGGGCCTCGCCCTTACTTATTCTTATTGTTGTTTTGAAGCAAAGAATCAGCTGAGAAAAAGCTAATGCTCCATGCACTTGTTAATCCAAATTTACAACAAGACTTTCTATAACAAACGAAAATTAATAAGGAATAAAACTATGAGAAGCAGTGACAAAGCACTGTAATTATTTGTGGAGGAAGGATAAATATGAATTCCACATGTATTATGACTCAGAAAATAGCTCACCTAGCATTCTTAGTCTGCTAGAATTATTTTAATGATTGTAAATCTTCCATGTAGTAACAAAAAAATACTTTTTTATATTCAAAGTCTAGTCTTCTGGAAGTTTGTGGTGAACACATCACTTTACGTGAAATACAGCTTTGGTCCTGAGGAAGAGACCTCTTTAGAAACATGTTGTAAACTTGCACAGACAAATACAAACCTTATTAACAAATGTAAATTATGAATTGATGACCAATAAGGACTTGCCAGCTGAAGAAGAGGAGACAGTAATTTACTTTGGCTCCAGAATCAGAGCTGGGAAAAACCTATTGGAGTCCTCCTTCCTTAGATTTGTCTGTTCTCCAGATACTCTGCTGTTGCATAGCTACATTCCAATTTCATATATCTGTAGTAGAGGAGACTAAAAGACAGTATCCAGAAGAGTAAATAATCCCCAAGTAATTTCTGTTTGATTTTGGAAGGGTTATGTGATTATTTTTGCAGTAGATTTACCTTTGTCATTATTCAGTTTTGTTCAGGCTAGTGTAAAACCAAATCCCCATTCTCTCTTCCTAGGAAGTAGAGGTGAGGGAAACCCCAGGCTGAGCACACTAGGTATTGGAGTATACTGGCCCAGGATCAAACTAAATCACAGGCAATCCACATAAAATCACTGGTTTTGCTTATGAGGTATGATTCTCAAAGAAATATAAAAGTAGCCTCACAGATACATTTTCTAATCTGAGTAGTTCACTATTGGTTTAAGTATATTGGTAAAGAATACAAACAAACTGATAAGAGTATTTCACACACTGGTCTTCAAATGAGTGTTAGTGATACACCAATAACTCTTGTTTTTAAATGTCCTTGCTAATAAACAGAAGTTATATCCCTTATATATTTACCATTAAAATTTAATAGAATGCTTTCTTTTCTTTTAACCAAACATCACTATTTAATGGCATTCTGATATATTATGTAATAAATATATCAGAAACAGTCTGGAAATTTCCTTATGTGGAAAAGACCAATTGGAAATCTGATTTCAACAAATCAGTTTCAAATCTTCCAAAAATAGAGTGTTTAAACCTATTCTGTTTTATATATATTTCAAATCATTTAATCCATAAACAGACTGAGTCCTTACCATGCATACAGAATCATATTAGGTCCTATAGGTAATAAAATAGTAGTAAATATGGTCCCTACTCTCAAAGAGTTTACACCTTTTAGCTGAGGATTCAAAACACAAACAAACCCATGTATCACATAATGTCTTTTACGCCTTTCTTTTAGAAATTCAACTTAGACAACATCCTCTAGCTGCCTTTAAAATTTTGAAAAATACAAAAGAATACATATAACATATTTGTAAGCTACGAAGCATAATAAAATGAATACCCATGAATCACCACCTGACTTAAGAAGTGGACCATTACCAATATCATCGTATCTACCAGTGTACTCCCATATCCCATCCCTCTGTCTCCCCTTTAGAGGAAACTAGTATCCTGAATCTTGTACAATGTTGGTTGGAATGTAAATTAGTATAGCCATTATGGAAACAGAATGGAGGTTCCTCAAAAAACTAAAAATAGAACTATCATATGATGCAGAGATCCCACTTTTGGGTATATATCCAAAGGAACTGAAATCAATATGATATCCATCTGCACTACTATGTTCATTGCTGCATTATTCTAGTAGTCAAGATGTGGAATCAACCTAAGTGTCAATCAATGGATGAATGGATAAAGAAAATGTGGTATATGTACACAATAAAAGACTATATCACCTTGAAAAAGATGGAAATTCTGTCACTTGCGACAATGTGGATGAACCTGGAGGACATCATGCTAAGTGAAATAAGTGAGACAGAGAAGGACAGAAGGACGGACACTCTCACTCATATGTAGGATCTAAAAAAGTTGAACTCATAGAAGTAGAGAGTAGAATGAAACTCATAGAAGTAGAGAGTAGAATGATTACCCGAGGCTGACTATAGGCTATAGTCAATAATAATATATAGTCATGTGTTGCTTAACAACAGGGATACAGTCTGAGAAATGCATTATAAGGCAATTTCACAGTGTGAACATCACACAGTGTATATATACAAACCTAGATGGTATCAGCCCACTACACACTTAGGCTATATGGTATATAAACTACTGCCCCAACATTACAAACCTGTACGCATGTTACTGTACTGAATACTGTAGGCAACGGTGACACAATGGTTAAGTATTTGTGTATCTAAACATACCTAAACATAGAAAAGGTACAGTAAAAATACAGTATAAAAGAGAAAAAAATGTTACACCTGTACAGGGCCCTTACCACGAATGGAGCTTGCAGGACTGGAAGTTACTTGGGGTTAGTCAGTGAGTGAGTGGTGAGTCCATGTGAAGGCCTAGGACAATACTGTACACTACTGTAGACTTTATAAACACTGTATTCTTAGGCTATAGTAAATTTATTTAAAAAATTTTTCTTTCTTCAATAAAAAATTAACTTTAGCTTATTATAACTTTACTTTATAAACTTTTTAATTTTTTTTAAAAGCTTTTGTACTCTTTTACACACATATTAACCTTGGCCCACACAGGGTTAGGATCATCACTATCACTATCTTCCACTTCCACATCTTGTCCCACTGGAAGGTCTTCAGGGACAATAACATGCATGGAGTTGTCATCTGTGATAACAATGCCTTCTTCTGAAATACCTCTTGAGGAACTTGCCTGGAGGCTGTTAAATTTTTTTTAAGAAGTAGAAAAAGTACGTTCTAAAATAATAAGTATATGTAGTAAACACGTAAATCAGTAACATAGTCATTTATATTCCTTATCAAGTATTATGTACTGTATATGACTGTACCTGCTATAGTTTTGATTGGCAGTGCAGGTCTGTTTACACCAGCGTCAACACAAATACATGAGTAATGAATGCAGTGTGTTACAAGGCTATGAAGGGTACAACAACACTAGACAACAGGAATTTTTCAGCTCCATTATAATCTTATGAGACCACCAAGTACATGTGGACAACCCTTGACCAAAATGTTGCTATGCAGCATATGACAGTATTGTGTATTTCAAAATAAGAGTAAATCTCAAATGTCTCACCATAAAAATATGAGTAATTGAGGTGATGGATATGTTAATCAGCTTGATCAAATCATTCCACATGGTATACACATATATCAAAATATCACAATGAGCCGGGCGTGGTGGCTCACAACTGTAATCCTAGCACTCTGAGAGGCCAAGGCGGGAGGATCGTTTGAGCTTGGGAGTTTGAGACCAGCCTGAGCAAGAGCCAGACCCCATCTCTACTAAAAAAATAGAAAGAAATTAGCTGGACAACTAAAATATATGCGTGTGTGTATGTGTGTGTATGTGTGTGTGTGTGTGTGTGTGTGTGTGTGTATATATATATACACACATATATAAATTAGTCGGGCATGGTGGTGCAGGCCTGTACTCCCAGCTACTCGGGAGGCTGAGGCAGAAGGATTGCTTGAGCCCAGGAGTCTGAGGTTGCTGTGAGCTAGGCTGACATCACAGCACTCTAGCCTGGGCAACAGAGTGAGACTCTATCTCAAAAAAAAAAAAAAACCACAATGTACCCCCAAAATATATAGAATTATGATTTGTCAATTGAAAATAATATTAATTTTAAAAAGAAAACAATAGTCAACAAAAGGGATTATTACTACGGTAGGTATTTTGTGTAAACAAAACCAACAACATGGTCCATTTGGGGGAAAAAAATTAAAGATCAGACTAGTGACAATATTGATGAAAAGAGACTACAACTTGAAAAAAAAAATTCAAGAATGAATGAGCACTGAAAAGCATCTAGGCATTCGAGAAAGAACTGTTCAGGTAATACTCACCTAAAAAGCATTTGAATACTGATTCTATTTCTAAATGTCTAAAAATCAGCATTTGAACACCTCTGTTCTACCCATGAAGGACTAACTACTATGGGAATTGACCTCCTACCATAAACAACAGAGAACTGGAAAAAAACGTATGAAAGAACAGTTTCAGTCACTGGACAACAGGAAGC
This sequence comes from Lepilemur ruficaudatus, assembly GCA_963574885.1. NCBI lineage: Eukaryota > Metazoa > Chordata > Mammalia > Primates > Lepilemuridae > Lepilemur > Lepilemur ruficaudatus. The sequence continues at coordinate 24,852 of CAUYRT010045970.1, forward strand.
ATGGGACTGTAATCCCTGAGAGAACAGAAACAAATGGCCCAGCTTACTTCCTGGAGGCAGTTTCCAAACTGCAGTGCAGACATGGGAAATGAAACAGGGGCTGGTAATCTTGCTGAGCTGAGGGGACAAGGACTGGCGGTCCTGGAAGCTGAGGTGGCTGTAATTTGCAGGGAGAATACCAGAAAGGATATAGCTGCACAGAGAGTGCTCCAGAAATCTGCAAATGGGTCCTCTCAAGTCTTTAGTGAATACCAACATAGGCATGTATTAAGAAAGAAAGTGAGGCCAGGGGTAAAAACTCATTGAAAAGCAGTAGACCAAACAATTTCCAGAGCTCTCAGAAGGCAACAGCCAGAGTGCAGAGACCTCAAAATACTAGGGAGATTGGAGTAGTCTTTCGAAGGGATATACCTTAGTAGTGGGGCTAAATTAGGGACTAACAAACCAGACATAACAAAGCTTAAAAACAAGCTTTTAAAGGATCAAACTGATCTTCAAGTTACTTAACATATGCCAGAACAAAAATTCAGCACCCAACAATGTAAAACTCACCATGTTTGCATCCAATCAAAAAGTATCAGGCAAGAAAAGAAGCAGGAAACTGATCAACAGAAACAGACTCAGAAATAACAGACAATGGAATTGCCAGACAAGAGCCTTAAAACAACTATAATAAATATTGTCAATATACTCAAGAATATAAAAGAAAACATGAACATAATGAGAAAAAAAAGGGAAGAAATAAGACTAAAATAGAAGTTCCAGAAATGAAAAATACAGTATCTGAAATGAAAAATACATTAGATGGGTTTGACAACAGATAAGATACTCAAGAAGTAAAGATCAGTGAATTTGAAGACATAACGATAGAAATATCATATCAAAAAGAAACACACTGACCAAAAAGACTTAAAAAAGAAAAAAGGAACAGAAGCCTTAGAAAACTGTGGGGCAGTATTAAGTAGTCTAATATGTAACTGGTATCCCAGAAAAAAGCCATGAAGTTCTACTCAGCCACAAAAAACAGTGGTGACCTAGCATAGCACCTTTTGTATTATCCTGGATAGAGCTGGAACCCATTCTACTGAGTATCACAAGAATGGAAAAACAAGCACCACATGTATTCACCATCAAATTAGTATTAACTGATTAACACTACACACACATTTAGTAGTAACATTCATGGAGTGTTGGGCAGGTGGGGTGAGGAGGGGATGGGTATATTCGCATCTAATGAGTGCAGTGTGCACCATCTCGGGGATGGACACACTTGAAGCTCTGACTTAGGTGGGGCAAAGGCAATATATGTAACTTAAACATTTGTACCCCCGTAATATGCTGAAATAAAAAATAAATTAATAAAAAATAAGACTAATTATAAAACCATTAACATCCCTCAATAAATAAGAGCTCAAATAATAGATGAAACCTTTGGGAAAGAATCACTCTTTAAGCCTGCCATCTCAAACTAGAATATTTACTATGGGAAAGATACATTTGAAAATAAATTTTTAAAAAATTAAGTGGCACAAGGAGATACAATGCTAAGAGAACAGATGTAAGGATGCTATTTTAAGTTTTAATATAATCACTATAATTCATGGTTTGTTTTAAATAGCAATGTTACATGTTTTATTAGAAAGTGATTTAAACATGTAATTTAAAATGAGTACTCTAACTCTTGACTGTATTTTTCACCACATTTTGAGTCTATAATTTCATAATGAATGTCAATGGAGACACACGATTCAACTCTTTAAAATCAATTTTTGAGAAAAGCACTTGTTCTATAAAATCAAGGCCTACATATTCAGACATTCCATTTCCTTCAGGCGTAAAAGTACAACTCATAAACAAAATGTATTTTATTAGCAACAAATACATAGCATGCATTGGCAAGACACAGGCCAAATAATAATTTTAAATTCTTGAAAAATAAAAAGTCACTAGAATTTCAAAAATGGAACTAATTTAGTAAAGGATTTTCATTTAAATCAAACATTCTAGATTATTGTTTATGAAAAGAAGTGTCATTTTCATAGCAGAACTACATTCTTATCCTATTTTATTATCATCCAAAGATAATTCACACCAATAAAAGTCTCTCAAAGTGAATCTATTTAAAAAACAGTTGATAAAATCTTATTGGTAAATAGTGAAAAAGGGATTTGGTTGAGACTTTGAGAAACAAAATTAAAAGGCATACAAATAAGTTTATTTTATCTTATACTGAAGAAAATTCAGGTTATAATTATGCCTATCTACTAAGTTCTCATAACAAAAAATGAATGAAACACTGATTTTGGGGGGCACAATTTTTCTAGCAAAATTATATGATAACACATCCTTCCTACTGCCTTTGGTTTTACAGCATAATTCCAAAGAGAATCACTTTACAAAATACCCCAGGGCTCTATTAGCTTTGTCAGGGACCTCCCTTAATCCTCTGACTTCAAATTTTCTCTTTGGAAACCCCTTATTGTGTCACCCTCATTGATTTTTCTCTTCTTCAACTGTAAACTTCTCTAATTCTGTCAGATCTGTATGTGTGGATAGATATGTGAGCAGTTCTACATTAATTTCAAAGACAACATATTTCATGCTGGAACTTGTAAAATGTGCAATTTCACTTTATATCTGCATTCTATTAACACTCCCAGGATGGAAAGGGATAAATCCCAACATCAACTTGAACATCAAAGGATATCTGAATAGACGTTAATTTTCTGTAAAACCACCATTAAATATTTTTATTTAAATATAAAGTCAAACCACTATTAAATATTTTTGTGTTATGATGACTTTTTTCTCAAAGCAAACCTTTTAAGAAATATAAAAACTAACAAAAAAGACCTTCCCCCACCACATACTACCAAGTGGTAAATTACCTGGGTAACTTACTTACCTGTAAAAGAACAAACATGAAATATTTTCTAAGAGAATTAACTGAGAAGTAAAAACATATCTTGGTCTAAAGTCTTAAATAACTAAAATCTTAGATTACTTAGGGCTTCTCAATCATTTTTTCTAAATGCCTCAAATTCTATCTCTGAAGAAGGGAATCTACCTGCCTTTCAGGAACTGAACAATAACAAATAAAATAGTAATGGAAAATATTTCAAGATTTCAGATGAAAGTCACTATATCCATATAAGCAGTATAAGTTATACTCTGCACCTTAACTTTTATAAAGGAAACATTAACTTTTTACTGATGTTACATTCTCTCCAGTTGGAATAATAATCAGCAGTTACAAATGCAAAGAATCTGTGATGTCACTTTAACAATTATGGCTCTTTCCATTTCCATGATGTCTGTTAAATTTCTGCCTTGTCTACCAGCGGTAAGTCAATCTCAGGCTAACAGGGCTGTGGGCTCTCCCTGACCATTTCCATTGGAATTTTCCATTTTTCCTGATAACATCATGACACAGGGGTTTTGCCCTCTGCTCCAAACCAAGCCATCCCCTCTCCCACAGTGAAGCTAATGGTTTCACCGTCACCTTCCCTGGCAGCACTAACTCACCCACTGGCTGGGAGTAGTGGTGAGGAATGGGAGCAGTCCTAGGGGAGAATGCCACAGACTTCCACTGCAGTTTTTTATGAAGAAATGCTTTCTCAATTTGTTGTTAGCCTTTGGTCAATTTCCAGAGACCTGAGCTTTTGGGTTTTTGGGGGAGCAATTTTGTAAAATTTTGTATTTGTTTTGGGGGAGAGGATTTGCAGCCTCTTTACTCCACTGTCTCTGGATGATCCACCCCTCTTGACCATAGTTTTTGTCAGAGAATGAAAAGATAGTGGCATAGAAGAAAGAACATGACTTTTGACATGAGACATACAGTACCAGGGGCCAAATCCAGGTTTCATGATTTGCCAATTATATATATGATATTGGACAGTTACTTAAACTTTTTGAGACTCCATTTTACCATCTTATAATTTACAGCCATTCTTATTGTTATAAACATTACTTATAGACTATGGTACTGTTAGGAGTAAAAAAGAAAAACAAAAGAAAAAGTATTACTTAATGTCACAAACACCTAACAGGCATTCAACAAATGTCTCTTAAACCATAAACAATGTCAAGGTCATGAAGGTCATTAAGGTCTACGAAAATAATTCCTTAAGTGCACAAATGAAGGAAAATATTTAGTATTAATACTAAGCATACTGAAAACCTTCTGATGAAGAACGAAGGGAAAATAACTTTTGAGCACCATAAATAGTGATAAAAACTCATAATTAAAGGACAGAAGTCCTTCCATGGGAGACATCTGAAAACAGATCTAGAAAAAGATAAACTAACACAAGCTAAGGATTTAAAATAGTACCTCTTGAAACATGGTAATAACTTTCTTCTCTTTCTTCCAAAGCAACAGAGTGCGCAAAAAAACAATGAAAAAAACCCACATCTTTAAAAAAAAATAGTCATCACCTAAAGGTCTCTATAAAGCTTCTCAAGTTTAGTCTCAACAATGTACCCATTTGCAATGTACACATTATAGCTACATTTTGAGGATAACCTAAAGGATTAGAAGAAGCCACATAAGGAAAATAAAAGATAATAATTCTACTCTTCATTCATTAAATTATGATTCCATATTTGCATAGAACAAAAACTAGATGACATTTTTAAAACCTCCAACACCAAACAATAAGTCAGGCAAGAAACATAAATCACCAACCACTCTTGTAGTCTTATTGTAACTACAAAGAAAAAAAGAAAATAACTTACCTCTACAGCAAAAATTCTTTTGTCACGCCCATATAATTTCATCTCTTCTGGAAAATGCTGAAAAGCATTTACGTAAGGAATATGGTCCTCTTCAACAAATCTGTATTTTTAACAAGAAAAAGTCTCAATGAGTGCTATGTACTGACTTAGCACAGTAAATGTCTTCAGAAAAAAAGTCTCTTAAAAAGATAAGGTAAGAATCAGGTAAGTGTATTCTACCTCCCATGTATTTTTAATGATGATAAATTTGATCAAATCTATTATTCTCCATACCCATGCATGGGACTATTTAGCCAATTATCAAATGATTCTCTTAAGTTCCTGACTAAATAGATTAAATATGTCTAAGAAGTGGGAATCTTATCTGTCAGTTCGTCACCAGGCTTTCTAACATGTCATTCCTTCTATCTCTATCTCCCCTCACATGACAGGCTTCTACCCGTCTTGTAAATCACCTCTTCAGGGAAGCCTTCCTTGATCCCTGTCTTCCACGACAGCACACCTACTTCCCTTGTCTACCCTATGGTTCCAGCACCTAGTACGGTGCATGGTAGATGCTTATTGCTAGAAGAACCATCGATGGGAGGAACCTTGCCTGTTTGCTCACCACCCCATCCCAATGTCTGGTACATATAATACAATATGAGATCAAATATTTTCAGTTAATTATTGAGTTTGAAAAAAATAGCACATACATATAAATGAATATATTTATAATTCATTCATTCATTCAAGAGAAATGTATTGACTACTATATTCCCAGCACTATTCTAGGCTATAGGCATACAGAAGTAAACAAAACAGAAAAACATTCTTATTCTTGTGAAGTTTACATTCCAGTGTGAAAAGAAACACAACAAAACAAATAAATGAAATCAATAGTATGTTCGGTAGGGTGAAATGTTAAGGAGAAAAATAAGTAGGGAAGGAGACTAGAGAATGAGAAATAGGGGTCTTGCAACCATGTCATATATATCTATATATCTACATATAAGATTTTTTTTTATTTTTTTTTTCATATAAGATTTTTAAAAGTAAGACAACTGTTAAGGAAAATAAGATGACAGGAATAAGTACACAAAATGCATTGTCTTAAAATCTTTGCTGTTGCTAGAGCTGGGCTGATATTTGGCTCTCAGATTTCTATAGTAGTTAAAAGGACAAAATTGATTTGACTTTAATTTCAAATTTAAAAATGTGATTTAATTTTTAGCCTACTGAAAGAATTAAATATTTTATGTAAAAAAATGGTGTTAAAGCCTCTTCCAGCTAGTTTTTCCTTAGTATCTTTAGTTGATATAAAACTATTTATATATAGTAACCAATATTCATATTATTTTAGAACTATATTTTTGGTTTAATATTATTTTATATATAGGATATAATGTAGGTCTATCTTTTTTGATTCTCACTCTGTTGCCCAGGCTAGCATGCAGGGATGTCATTGTAGCTCACTGTAACCTCAAACTCCCAGGCTCAATATGATCCTCCTGACTCAGGCTCCCAAGTAGCTGGGAATACAGGCATACACCACTGCACCTGGATAATTTTTCTATTTTTAGTAGAGATGGGGTCTTGCTCTTGCTTAGGCTGGTCTCGAACTCCTGAGCTCAAGTGATCCTCCCCCCTTGGCCTCCCAGAGTGCTAGGATTACAGGCATGAGCCACTGTGCCCAGCCACTTTTATAATTATCTACTATTCCATCATGTTAATATGCTCATAAGTTATTTAGACTTTATCCCCATGTGATAATACATGCCAGCCCTCTGTGGAGTGTTAGGGGTTCAGAGATGAAGAGTCCTCCACACTCCCATCCTAATCAGTCAGACAGACAGCCTGCAGATGAACCAGTAGAGACGCTGTGACAAGTGTCACCACAGAGGCACGCTGAGTGCTGTAGGAGCAGAGGAAAGAATGAGAGATCTGCCCAGGGGAAGCAGAGATGTCTGCACAGAGCAGTCTTGGGCATCTGGAGTTTAAAAGCCGTTTCACCATTTATAAATACTGCTGCTCTTAACCTCTTTCCTTTTTTCCTTCTGAATTTGAAGCTCCTTTTAGAAAAATATTCATTTTTCCAAAAAGATAGCTACTGAACAATCTATTTCCCTTCTTTAGTATAATTAGCTGGTTCTCTGGGTCAATCCAGGAAGTTGACAGAGCAATTGGCACCAACTGAAAGCATCCCATCCTCCTCTGTTAGCTGCGTCCCCTAGAAACACTGTCTCTACTTATAATTTTGTATTTTTCCAAAGTTTTGACCTGTGACAAAATGGCAATTTAACAAATTAGTCCTCATTGCAGATCACTGAAAAAGCACTGCATTCAAGTCGTGTCTACCCGTAAAACAGATCCTGAACCCATTCACCTCTTTCTATTTCCATTACCAGCATCCTAATCCAAGCTACCATCTCTTGCCTAAAGCATAGCAAAAGACCACCTGGTCTCCCTGCTTCTGCCCTTCCCTCCAAGAACCCATTTTTTACATGATCTTTTCAAACATAAATCAGACCATGTCCCTCCTGCTATAACCTTCCAGTGGCTTACAATCACACTTAAAGTCCTAATGGGTATGTGATTTCCTTTCGGAGTGATGAATATGTCCTGGAAAAATTAATAGAAAGAAGTGATGGTTGTACAACTTTGTGAATATACTGAAAACTGCCAAATTGCACATTTTTTGTTTCGTTTTGAGACAGGGTCTCACTCCGTCACCCAGGCTCGAGTACAGTGGCTATAGGCTGTAGATCGCTCAAGCAATCTTCCTTGCCTCAGCCTCCCAAATCGTTGGGACTGTAGGTATGCACAACCACGCCCAGCTAATTGAATTGTACATTTTAAAAGGGTAAATTTTATTATATATGAATTATACTTCAATTAAAAAAAAATCCAAACCCCTAACTTGGATCTCCTAACAGATATCTGCCCCTGCTTCTCTCTCTGCCCTCACCCTCCCACTCCTCATCAGAATTCTCTTGCTCCACTCACACCAGCCCTCCTCTGCTCCTTTATCACACTGAGCTTGCTCTTGCTGTGGGGCATGGTACTAGCAACTTCCCTCTACCTGGAATGCTAGTACAGTAGGGCACCCTTTTTCTGTTTACTTTTCACAGTTTCAGGTACCCATAGTCAACTACAGCCCAAAAATATTAAATGGAAAAATTCTAGAAATAAACAATTCATAAGTTTTATATAGTACACTGTTCTGAGTAGCATGATGAAATTCAGTGCATCTTGCTCTGTCCTGCCTGGGATATGTATCCTTCCTTTGTCTAGCATATCCATGCGGTAGACCCTCCCCACCCATCAGTCACCTGTATTAACGGTTTGCTCAGTTCTCAGATACACTGTCATGGTATTGCAGTACTTGTGTTCAAGTAACCCTTGTTTTACTTAATAATGGCTCCAAAGCACAAGAGTAGTGGTGCCAGCATATTGTTATAATTGTTTTATTTTATTATTAGTTATTGTTGTTAATCTCTTACTGTGCCTAAACCATAAATTAAACTTTATCACAGGAATGTATGTATAAGAAAATCATAGAACTATAGTATTTGGTGCTATCCATGGTTTCATGCATCCACAGTGGATCTTGGAATGTATCCCCCATGGATAAGTAGGGACTACTATATTTCTGATATTCACATTTTGGCTCCATTTTCATTCAAAGTGCAGCTTAAATTCCACTTTAACAGCTAGGCTTTCCCTAATAACTAAACTACAGTAGCCATCGAGTCATTCTTGATCACACAATCCTATTTCAATCTTCTGAATAACCCTTCCCTGTCTGATCATTTTCTTATTTATTTATGTATTTGTCATGTTTCCTCCTCTGGTCTTTTTTTTTCTTTTTTTTTTTATTGCAGCATATTATGGGGGTACAAATGTTAAGGTTACATACATTGCCCTTGCCCCCCTCCCCCCTCCAGTCAGAGCCTCAAGCCTCAAGCCCCAGATGGTGCACATCGCACTCATTATCTCCTCTGGTCTTGAACTTCATGAAAACAGGGACTTGACCTCTATGCTTTATAAATGTATCTCAAGGGTCTAGACTCTAGACAACACCTGCATACAGTGGCTACTCAATAAATACTTGTGTAATGAATAAATTGTTATTACTAGGTAGGCAGGGTCCTTTATAGGT
>CAUYRT010045979.1:0-50245 GCA_963574885.1 Lepilemur ruficaudatus
AAAAATCCTTTTGTTTATTCTAGGACCTACCAAGCATGATGATAGTGACAGAGATAGGACATAATAACTGAACTGAATAAGAAAATCCCAAAACAACAAATGCTGGCGAGGATGTGGAGAGATAGGGACACTCTTACACTGTAATTCTTCATATTGTTTTCTGTGCACTTTCTTTACAATTGTTTGAATAAAATTGTTATTCTATAATAATGATATTTAGTCATGTATACCTTTACAAATACGCCAGCAATATTTGTCTTAGTGTAATTTCTTTTATACTTTTGCAAACTTACGTTGAAAATTTTGCTTTTCCAGCTAATGACATGTTTGATATTTAGTTGCACACAAACCACTCAGGATTGTGCATGTAAATATTAATGTGCATAGATAAAGGCAGAGCTGAATCAACATAGCAATAACATAGGTTAACCACACAAAAAAATCAGATTCCAATTACCCCCAAATAAAGCATTTCTCATACAAGTGTTATTATCTATCTGTCCCTGGTACCTTGTCTGATCTCCCCATCATTCATGCCATGTCATCATGAATAACTTGCAGTTTTCAACTTCAACATGGTTTTTCTCTGTTTTCTGTGTGTTCTGGTTCTGTCCAACATTAACCCTAATCTGTCTCTGAAATGCTTGCTTCCTGTAGCTCTGCCTGTTTTCATCACTCACTTGCCTTAACTGATGAAATGTGAATGACAACCTCTGATAAATCACCAGACTCCCAAATGATAAAAAACAGTATCTTTGCTACCTTCTTCATGGATTTTTTTGAGGATTAAATATTAAAATGAGTACCCACTATAATGTAAAATATAGTTGTAAGCTTTGAAAAGCAGTTGAACTCCTAACAGATATCAATACCTATTTTAAAAGCCCCACATTTTAACTTCCTAGATTTTCTTTTTTGCCTCTTTAGATCCAAAGAAATCCAATACACATTTTCTGAAAAACCATCTCCACCATGAACTACTTTCTGTTTATGCAATCTGCACATCTTGCTATTGTGGAGTTATTATCAATTCTTTTTTAGAGAAGAAGAAACCAAAACACAGAAGTGTTTAATATCCAGGCAGTCTACACACAGTTAGTAAGAGATGAAGCCAAGATTCACACTAAGGGGGTCTATATATGGGCCTTATGCTTTTATTCATTAAGCTATAGGGAGAATAAAAATATTTTAAATAAGAAAAAAAGAAGTTGACTTAATAAAGCTATATAATCAATTCACATTTTACTACCACAGAAAATGAAGATACAGAATTTTACTTGCTAGAAAATAGCTAGAAATATTTCCTTTAAAATAGATAAACTGTTACCAGTTTATAGATAATCAGGCCCATTAGTTTTCTATTGAGCTGTGACTTGTCCTTATAATCCATCTCAACACAATGTCCTATATAATTATGACCACTGGATTGGCATCAATATTCACAATTCAACATTGAGTCGTTACCTCTGCATCCAGCTTTCAACATGAATGTTCAGAGAAGTAGATAGTAGTTCCTAAAATCTTTTAGTCAAAAACCCATACATATTCAGTTCCAGTTTCTACTATTTATTATAGATCTGTGTTTAAAAAAAAAAACAAAAATCAATAACAACAAAAACCTGGGGAATCAATTCAATAAATTTTTTTCCTAGTATTTTAGTATTTTCTGTATATCTGATATTATCATAGAAATTGGGGGTGAATGAAACAAAACACATGATACGGTGTTAGCTTAGAAGCAGATTGGTGCAATGATGTACACAAAGCAAGGATATGAGATTCAATCAGCCCTGCGTTCCATCCTGTTGTTGCCACTATGTGGTTTTAAATTAGATAACATTCTGAGATTAATCTTTGTCATAAGTAGAACTAGAGGAATATTACCCACATCTTGTGTTGTGCTGTGAATCCAGTGAGATGATATAAATTAGGAAATGTATTATATTATTAAGTTTTAACTTTGAATTTATTAAATATTTAGGTTACCTACTACTACTAACAGATACTGGGTGGGGATACAGCAACAGGTATCTCAGAGAGATTCCCCATTAAGCAAGAGTGTAAGCTTTAAATATCAAAGCTCAAGTATAAGGTGGTGGTATTCGTACTAGAAGTAATTAGCAACAGCAGCAGCACCAATATCATCAGTGCTATCTGCAACCTGCATCAGAGGAACTATTTGAGGATGAGAACGATCCCGATTTCCCATCAAAGATCATGTGTCTCTATGGATTCTTCCTTGGGTAACTAGACTATGAATGTCGTGGGTAATAAGACAATACTTTCAGTGTTCCCCTGCCCTTTCTCCCTGAAGCATGTGGAATAACTATTTGTTTTTCCTAATACTATTCTTTTTTTTTTTAATTGGGGGAAAACTACAAAGCATTTTTCCTAATACTATTCTTAAATTTGATTCAAATCTGACACTTATGGTGGCTCAAACTGTCATTAATTGAATAAATATTAATTGAGTTCATTATTATTAAATGAGTTTATTAAGAGCAAAACCCTGACCTATCTACTGTGAAAATAGAAAGATCAATAAAATACATGTTTCTTTCTTACAAGGGCCTTATCTTATAATGGGAGAATAAGCACATATTCTCACATGGTGCCAATAAACACTGATGCATTTAAATTTAAATCATGATACATTTATAATTGATGCTATAAAAGAACACTATACAGCTTTAAAAAGGAATGAGGACTATCTCCATATGCAGTCAAGAATGATTTCCACGATACATTGTTAAGTGAAAATAGAAAGTAGGGAAAAATGTGTATTGCATGCTTTTAGTCCTCTAATAAAGAGGTAATGTGAATCTGTGTGTGCGTGTGTGTGTGTGTATGTGTGTGTGTGTGTATCTACATTAAACATGAGAAGAATTACACCAAAAGTTTTAAAAGTCATTATATAGGAAAGAAGGGAAAAGGTTGAATGTATAAATAGAAGATGGGCTTCTGTTAATATATTCTCATTGCAAATTTAACTTTAAAACAATGTAAACACTTCATGTAAGTATAAAATAATACTGAATTTAAACAGCAATTTCTTAAAAATGGAATAAAAGTAAACAAAAATGTAGTTAAATAAACAATGAGTTGGTGGCATAATTATATAGTAACTATGTCAAATGACTTTTTAAAAGTAGTTATGTAATTATGCATATGTGGGAAGACATACCTTAAGAATAAAAGAACTGCCCCCAAAGTATAATGTTATTAATTTTCAAGAATCGTATTTCTGGTAGCAATGTTAACATTGTTATCCTTTTTCTTTTTTTTTGGTTATAATTGATTTCTATTGTACGCTTTTTTTCCTTAATAGCCTTATCGAGGTATAATTTACATATTATAAACTGCACACATTTAAAGCATACAATTTGATACATTTTGGTACATGTATACACTCATGAAACTATCACCACAATCAAGAAAATGAGCATACCCATCACCTCAAAAGTTTTCTCCTGACCCTTTTTAATCTGTCTTGTTCACATCTCTCTATACCACTTCCTCCATCTCCAAATAAACATTGATCTGTTTTTTATCATACTGTACACTACATTTTACAGGCTGAGGGATGTCTAGCTTTCTTCACTCAGCATAATTATTGTGAGATTCATATGTGCTGCTGTATATATCCCGGGGTCATTCACTTTTATTGCTGAGTACAATTCCGCTGTGTGGCTGCTCCACAATTTACTTATCCATTGACTGGTTGATGAACATCTGGGTTGATTTCAGTTTTTGACTCTTACAAACAAAGCTTCTAACAAAATCCATGAGCAAGTCTTGTGTAAACATATGCTTTCATTGGTCTTAGGTAAATACCTAAGAGTGTAATGACTTGGTCATGTAGGAGGTATATGTTTAATTATTCTTTTAAAAAGTGACAACCTGTTTTCCAAAGCAGTTGGACAGTTCTCATTTCTACCAGCAGTGTAGGAGAGGTCAAATTCCTTCACATTTTTGCCAGCATTTGGCATGTTCAGACTTTTTAGTTTCTGCTATGATAATAGGTGTGCAGTGAATCTTATTGTGGTTTCAGTTAGCATTTTTCCTAATGATTAATTTCCTTCAAAAATCTGCTCAATGTTTCTGGTTGCTTTTGGAAGGTAAGGAAGGAATACATTTACATTCTTAAAATGTATTTGAATGATTAAATGTAATGATTAACTCTAACATACTCAATAAAATTATTATGAGTTGAAACAAAAAAAAATATAATGGCAACAAATTCTAGTTGCATTCCATTTAAAAGATAGTTTTTCCAATGATCACCATAGAATAGTTCTGTACAGAGTAGGGCTATAAAAAAATTCCTGATCCTCCAGGTGGTAGATCCCACTGCTATCATTCACCTTAGCTGGTGTCTAATGAGAATGTTACGGAAGTCCCATTTTGTCCTTCTCCTCCAAGAAGATATAAGACTTCCATTTACAGACCATTTTATTAACTAAAATCTGTCTAGTACAAGGATCTGAGAAAAAATTAAAAAGAAAATAAAAGGCAGGGATATAAAATAAGCAATGAAAGAGATTCAAGTGAGAAATAAGATAATAAATGAAAAAATGGAAGAGTAAATGAAGGATGGTGATTGAAAATAGTGGATAGAAAGTAAATAAAACATGGAAAAGTGAATACGATTTAGAAAGAACTCAAAGACTGTGGGGATGAGTCTCTGAGAATCTAGCAGAGCCAATTGATAAGACCCCCTGGAGGAGAGGTGTGGTGTAGAGGGGAGAGTTGGGTATACCATGAAGTCCTTTTGCTTACTATTGATGCAGACTTGTATCAATTGCCTAAGCTCCAAGAGAGAGCCTCAGGTTTAGCTTCTGTACCACAGGGATAATGATACCTGTCTCACGTGATTGTTATGAAGGTTAAACAAAATAAAATAAATTGTATGGGAGATTTGGTGCTCAGCCACGAATGTCACTAATGTGTGCCAGGAGGTCTATTAGGGAAACTTGAAAACTCAGATAGCAATACAAGAAGCCTTATTACGGAGTCCACTGGCAGAAAGTCTGAGTTGAAATGGGTTGAGCAAAAGCAGCGATTTATTTATGTATTACAAACATGGCCTTACAAACATCACACAGAGCTGGCACAAAGGAACAGACACCACCATCTCGTACACCATGCTTCCTTCCAAATCACTTCTATTGAGTTACAACATCAGAACAAGTCAGTTACTGAGTTACACAGTTCTTCAAACATGTATACCTCCTCATTAGGGTGGCTAGGTTGGCTAGTCAGACAAACAATTAATTTACATGTTTAATACAGTGCAGGATTAGTAACAGAATTCAAGATATTCACATTGATATTGTAATACATTATAAAACAGTACAATTTTCAGAAATGATGAGATCACATATCTCCCTGGCTGTTTCAATTCTTTTCGTGTTTTATTTTCTTTCTTTTCTTAAAACCAGTTGCAAATAGTTTTACTCAACTTTTCACACTCAAAAACACTTTAAATTTTAAAAGCTAAAAACTATTTACAAATTATTCATTGTAATTTTAAATGTATTTGTTGTTGGTTTTGTTGTTCCACTTAAGAAAAAAAAAAAGATCACCCTCTTCCAACCGTTACATTTTAGCTGGTGCCATCATTAACTTCTGGCTGCTGCAAAGAATGCTTAAAATTGACTCCTCACAACTTTTCAGAGCTCCACAATATATTATATTCCATGGCCCATGATACGAAAAATACATACATAAAAAGGCCGTTTGACTTCCCCAACTACTCGCTGACTACAGTTCACTTCAGGTTGCTTTCACAGAAATGCTGAGTGGACCAAGATGCTCTGAGGTGACTTTGCAGTGGAATGAAGACAATGATTGGGGAATATTCTTTTTAAATCTCAAAATCATCTTAAAGCACATGAAAGAGGTTGATTTTCAATTTTTGTACATACAGAATGTAATACATTTTCTTTACATTAGGCATAGTCATAAAAAGCATGTTTAAGTTGTTTGGAAAATGCATTTTCATAGAATTTACAAACACTGTGATATCAAACACATTCTCAAAAACTGCTAAGGTACTGACACAAAACCTGACTCAAAAGGTAAATTTTTCAGTAGACTTTATTCTAACTTGCATATTTAATAACTCAACCATACTGACGTTCCACTCACACTCCTCTAAAAACTCAAATACACTGACAATACCCTCAAGGTAATTCTTTCCAAATAGTCACAGGGTGCTGCTATACTATAATCAGTATTGAATGAATTTCAGAACCCTGGTACTGAAAAATGGTACAAGACACAAGTCTGTAAACTGTTCTACAGACAACAGCTCAAGACAAATTAGCCTAGAAAAGATAGTGAAACACATTCTGTGTTGTGCTAATTTGACAGCCTAAGTATATTTTGTGTGAACATATGTAAATTATATTGGACTTGCTCTAACTATTTTTTTAGTCTTATTAGTTTGTTGGGTTAACACTTTCTATCTGATAATGTATAAAAGTTCACAGTCTTTTCTCCATTTTCTTTTCTTTTCAAATAGTAGCTTAGTCTTTTCTGGGAGAGAATAAGTTAAATAAAGACTTAGGTGGCCATGCCCGCTCAGGGTACAAAGGATGGCCGTGAAAGTACATTTGCACACTGTATACAACTCCTACAAGAAAACTGCACTTCTAACTGGATTTCTAGCTGAAGTTTCTTTATCTACTAGCTAATTTGACAATTTTACGAAGGTAAGTAGGGGTTTCTTAGGCCACACTGAGGCTTGTCACAGGCAGTGAATAAGTCAAGGCCATGGTTCTTATGTGAGATTATATTTTACAATACTTTGACTCACATGTAACCTTAGGGGGGAGAAAGATCATATTTCAGCCACAGTGTTTTCAAGTCAGCCCTTTGATAAAATAATTTTCCAGCTTGTTCATTGTCCTTTTAAAATGCACCTAAGTTATTCCTCTTATGATAAAATCGTATCAAATAATTACAAACCAAAGAGAAATGACCAGATACTTTTATATGCAGGTCAATCATTTATACATGACATAATTACTAAAAACAAACTAGAGAACATTTCTTTAATATCTTTGGATTTAAAGAAAAATTGATTTCCCCAACCTGAAGAAAAATGGATGAATTTTCATAAGAGAAGACATGCTTTTCATTTTTAAATCATAACAATCACATAGATTTACTGTGACATGTTCTGATGTAATTGTCACATTTAGAATTTGGGATTCTGGTGCAGTATTCATAAAATGCTTGACTATTCCTATTTATATCACTGGTAACCTGCAGGGGAAATTGAATATCTTATGAAAATTTATCCAACTCCTCTAATAAAGGGGGAAATTATCATGATACACATTTACAGTTACTTTCTGGTCTACTAATTCAATCCATATCTTAACAACAACAAAAAAAGATAGCTTGCTGTCACAAGCTTGCAATCCAGTATAGAAAGAAAGAAAATTTCTCCTTGCCTAGCAAAAATCCTAAAGTTCCAACTCATGGCTAGGATGTTAACCGTCACAGAGCATATGCCACTTGGCAATTTGTCTCCTGGGGTAGTCACAGATCTCTTTCCAATGTTCTCCACCGGTTCCTTCTGCTGCTGCACCTAGGACCAACCGCCCAATCACCTCATTTCGTGACCCCCTTTCAGAATCCAAAACCAGAAATTCAACACTTATTTCTTCAAGACCCTCACAAGGAATATCAAAGACAAACAGCTCATTGAACACTGCATTGGGGGTGCATTTCTTCACATGAGTTTTCTTCTTGGAGATTCTCTTTTTGGCATGGTACAGGTTCACTTTGACGTAGGGATCTGCAATGGCACATAACAGGCATTACAACAACAGAAACAGGGTGGAGAGCAGATCTCAAGATAATGGTGTCTTTGAGATCATGCCATGTCAGTAAGATATGGTTACAATGAAAATGAGTCAGAATGAAAGGAAAATATGGATGAAGCCTGGTTTCTCTCTTGTCAATAAGATTGAAAATAAGGAAGAATATGTTATGTAAGTGAAAGCAGTTCTAAATCAGAGACTAGGGAAGAAATTCTAATGGCAGGAAAAGGAGGTAACATAAAAGAGGAGAAAATAGAATGTTCTATGGAAGCATTCTGGTTCCTAATAACTCAGTCCAGGAAATGGAATAGAAGGAAAAAAAGTATTAAACAACAGCTAACCTTACTGAGTTGTATAACTCTGAGTAAGTCTCTTTAGCTCTCTGACTGTGGACTCCTTTTTCTGTTGAATGGAGATTTTGACTCCATAATGACAATTTTCTTTTTTGGTTTTAACTTTTCTCTAGTTTTTTAATCAACTGCTGGATTAACTTTTGTTTACCAATGCTGACCTTCTCTGTGTCATCCCTAGTGTGTGGATTTAAGATCATGCTAACTTATCCCAATTATTTTTACCTTTCTCTGGTTGAGCATATGAGTTAATTTCAGCTTTCTAATCTAAACCTTAATCTTAATCTTAAACCATGTTTTCAACTCCTATCATGGAATAATAATAATGATGATGATGACAGCACTGAATGATATTTAAGGAAGTATATATTTCTAGTCTTCACAATGCTCCTCAAGGTAAGCATTAGTATGTTCAGTTTGTACAGTTTAAGAAACATGTCCATTAATACTATGCTAACAAATGGAAAGGTTAGGATCTGAACTCAGATCATTTTAGCCCATAGATCATGTTCTTTCTCATCATGCTATCCAACAATAATTTGGTATTTTGCTTTGTTTTGTTTCATTTTTGTAAATTAGTCACAAAACTAGAAGCTAATTCTTAAAGCAGATACATAAAGAATTAGATAGTCACAGAAAACCAATAAAAGAGTAAGAATAGGTGAGCTTATTTAAAATAAAATAAATTTTAAATTTTGTTTAACTGAAACCTCTTTTCCTGAGCCTTCATTTTATTTCTATCTCTGTGATTTTGGCAATGACCTCTCATCTTTGCATTCATCACTACTTTCTGTTTCAACCCTAATCAATCAGGCATCTACCATGTACTAGCTTTGGCTCAGACCTTAGAACTATGTAGATTTCTTCTTCTTGCCGATGGATTTGGCTTACATTGTTATTCCAATAAATGGGGACCATAGAAACAGTCGCATCACTTGTGATTGTGAATAAAGGATAAGACAAAATCATAGGCCAATGTTAGTTGTTAACTAAGTCGCTCAATATACTAACCACTGTACACTGAGCCTGAGCATTTAAGAAGCATTCTTACCTGAAAGTCCAGACACATCAGATTTAGGCAGGTGTCGCGCTTTTAAGACAACCACAGTGAGAGTATTTGTGGTGGACTGATAGCAGAGAGAGATCAGTAACTCACCCCGTCCTGAAGACTTCTAAAGAAAGAGAAACGCGGTGTAAGTATTTTTAGTACTTCTTTTAGTCTTGAAGTTTGTGCTTTCATTGAAGTTTTTAAAGCAATATAATAGCATTGTCATTTAAATGTAATGCTCCTACTCATTTTTATTTTAACGTGCTAAGGAACCAAAGAGTAACTAAAAGCTTTTGTGCGGTACCGTCATTGCCTAAAAACAACTGCCTGCCATCTTGTGGTCTTTGTAGGTACTGCATATTGTTAACGTTTGCTTTGAGTTGGCCACACCCATTACTTAGAAAGGTTTCGGTTATTTAAATTATACCATATGTGGAAGTATGTTTGGCTTTTGCTTTTTAATGATATATCTACTTTTCGAAGTTATTAATGGCAATAAAAAAGACTTAATTCTTTGAATGAATCTGTGTAGCGTCAAATGACTCAGTTCAAGTCTGATTTGATTTCAAATTCTTTAGCACTGACATTATTGGAATTTGAATTCAGATCAAATGAGATTTAATCTGACCACCACTACTATCCTGGTCCAGAGGGATGAAAGAGTTAAAGTTCTCTGCTTCTCTTTTACCTGAAGTCTCTGTTTAAGCCAAAGAATGAACTGATGTATTGGAGAGAACTGACTCTGAATTTTTAATACATTGTTTTTAAACAGTGCCATAAGGTCCTTCTTTGCATGCTGCTTAAATTTGATTTGTACTTTAACGACACTAGGTAAGATGACCAAGAACTCAAAGTAGAAGTTTTAACTGAAAGTGACAAAGTGTTAACTTGGGCTTGGTTATAACTAAGGATTATGACAGTGGCAGAACTAAAACTGCAGCGTATTTATACAAAAGCTGACGTAGGGTAGCTGTACGAATAAGTGCTTCAAGGAGAATGAGAGTAGGAGACAGATCTAAATAAGCTGGGTGTCGTTTCGGTACCTTGACTTTCATCAATTTCAATAGAAAGAAAGGAAATGGTCAAAATGAGCTCTAAAGTTATTTTCAGCTCCAAGACACTATGATTTTTACAATGTAAATTAGTATGTCTATTGTATTCTATAAATTATACCATTATAGACACAAGTTATTCTGAAGTACCACTGTTAGCATCAACTGAGTTTCATATTTAAAGTGGAAATAAGATTAAATTTGTTTAATTGATATCTTATCATTTTCTAATAAACTCAGAGCTACCAGGGTGGTATGACTATGAAGACAGAGTAACTCACTTCCTGTTATACAACTCAGAGATGGACATTTATAATTGAATATGATATGATGCCTCCTCCTTGAAAAGCAATTCCATGGAAAGTCAATTCAATTTCCAAATCCTCAGGAAGAATTGATTTAATTTTAAATTTCAAATTCAATTATGCTGACCTTGAAACCTCTTTGTTAACTTGCTTATGAATAATAAATATCTGCCTGCATTTTAAAGTAGCAGTATTTGTCAAAATACTTATGATAGAAATTAACACTGTAATATTTAAATATCTACCTATAAAGAATGCCTATTTTATACCACAAAAGTATTTTCAGTATCAGTTGTGGGTTAAATTTTCTTTCATCTTCCTATTCCCTTGCTCTCCATTTGATTATAATTAATAATAATTAAACATGGTGAGGATGATATCTACAAACTTATCCTTTTAATGAAAATCCCCTAGATACAAAAAAGCTACATAAAAGATTGTTTATAAATACTTTAAGCAGTCAAAATGAATTACCCTAACATTTCTCTTGATGATCTCTCTGTTCATTAACATTTTTCCGTCAGATAATTCAATTCCTGAGAGAGGAATAAGGACTTCCCCAATGATATCATCTCTTGAAAACCTGTCAAAACTCAAGATTGTGAAGTGCAAGGCCAATTCTTGGATCTGGGTGTAGGGGATCCCATAAAATGTAAAGGTCTCATCAAAAGCTGGATCCAAGGTCTTTCTCAGCACTCTGGTTTTCACTTTATGCTTCTTCTCCGGGAGGATTGTCATTTTGATGTATGGGTCGGAGGTCATCGACTGCTCATCCATGGCTGGCAAGCCACAGGCTTCCTTGATATTTACCACAAATGCTTTTTTCTCGAAGTTGTACTCTAAGGAAAAGAAGAGGGTTCCCAGCTTCTCTTGTTTCTCTTCTGAAGTAAGGGAAGTGCTGGACTTTATGCTATCAGGGGAAACTGCTTCTTTTTCTCCTTCTAAAAAGAGCTTTGGGGTCACACTCTCCAGATCAGAAGAGCTGACAGCTTTGAGGTTGGTTTTGGGAAAATTGCCATTGAGATCTCTCTTCTCAAGATCTAGATGCAATGAATTCTTTGGCACAGCTGGTTTATTCTTTACTTCATTTTTGTCATCTGCTCCAAACTTCTTTTTGCTATTTAGGTTTTCAGGGTAAATATCAACTCCCTTAAGCACATGCACAAACTTGTAAGGAGGAGTCTTGTTAGACTTAGATGATTTTCTCTGACAGCAGATCCATGCAAAGAGAGAGACTGTGAAGACCAGGCCAAATGCACTGAAGATCCCCACAACTGTGGGGATTTCATCTGAAAAATCAAATGACCAACAGCATACATTAAAGGAGCAGAGTTGCAGGTATGAGCCTACTTGAAAAGCATAATAGAAATGGCAATTGCTTTAGGTTGAACAGATTGAATTACTTTCCAACTGTTCTGGGTATGAGTTATGTATATATGTCATAATAACTTCAGGTATAAAAAAAAATCCCCTGTGTAACACACAGAAGAAACACATGTATGATAGAAACTCCTTCATTTCAGTAGTTTTTCACAAATAAAATGCAAGACAAAACTAGGCTTGGGTCAGATATGGGGAGATGCTTAATGACCCTGACCTATCTTTGTTTTCTCAGATAACATGAGTCAACTACAACATGATGGGTCAGTACTAATTTCATATTTTTACTGATGTTTTGAGGCTTTCCAGAAGCATCAATTCTTACTGACTATGGTACACTAAATGCACATTCTTCAAATACGAAGTGATTTTGTATTCTTAGCAGTTCTTTATCTACTCAGGATTCAGGAAGCAAAAAATCTAGTGACTCAGTAGTTCATGCAATTTTAAGAAATTGTAGAATATTATACCCCATAAATTTATTTAAAAAAATAAATGATGGAACATTATCTGCCATTGCCACAAACTCATTAAGAATTTTATCCCAATTATAGAATAATAGTAAAATAAACTTACATGTATTAGGGAGAAAAGCAAAAAAAAAAAAAAAAAGAGCAACAGGATAATAATATTATGCAACTTGTAACACTACCTTGTATGCCAAACCAAAATTCCTCAATAAAACACTGAATTATCCAAAGTACAAATCAATTACACTTTAATAGGATAAAAACAGAACAATGGTTATAAGGGAATCATCATTCCTTAACATGAAATGAGAACAGTGAGTATAGATAATTTAGAGTTCAATTTTATCCATAGCTGATGTTTTCCTTAGCACATTTCCACATGGAACATAATAATCACATTGAAATTGGCATTATTTCCTTGAATGAGGGCACATTAAATTACTGATATAAGGTACCTGATAATTCATGAGGCTTATCATATCTCATATGTAAGCATATTTCTTGAAAAATGATTAGTAAACTGTGTAAGCAAAAGAAGGATTGCTACATCTGGACATAGTACATCAATTGAGTCAATATTTAATATAACCAAAGTGAATATAAATAACATAATATTATGTACATTTAACAACCTTCTAATATATCTTTGATTCTAAATAGTGAATAATAGAGTTAAAAAGTCCCAGTCCAGAAAGGGTTAAGACTTTTCTAAATTACCCCAAGAAGACCAATCTTTTGTTACTTTCCTTCCTCATCTCCCTAAATCTTCTGCCTATCTACTTCATATTCACAAAATTGAACTCAAAGAATAAAGACTAAGAAAAGAGAAATAAGAGAAATATCTAAGAATATAAAAAAGCAAACAAAGTGATAGCAATAAAAAATTCTGTAGTTTATTGATGTAAAGAAACTGAATCAAGTAAAGATGAAATAAACCTTTGAATTCCCCAAATAGAAAAAATACAGTGAATGCTACGTGAGGCCAGAGCTAAAGATAATCAGCTAAACTTAATATCAGCTTTTTAGTTTTTTCTTCTATTCAGGTCTTTATGGAAAAATGTACCCCACTCCTGGATTCTAATAATCCAAGACCAGGGAGCAAAAGCAAAGTCATGAGCTGAGGCAGTTCTTCGGCCAATGTAAGAACAATAAAAGCAGTAGAAAATGATTGTTTTCTAAACAGACTGATAGCCCATGTTAGAACATATTCTCACTAGCACAGTCTTTAAAAATGCCTCAGTATTAGAAATTTTCAGATTTCAAATCAAGAATTGGAAATAAACACCATAACATAATCCCAATAACTCAAATGGAAAGCTTCAAACAAAACTCATACATGAATATAATGTCACAAACTGTCTCTATTTAATACATATGTCAGATGGCAAAACATTCAATGTAGCATGGCAAGACACCTACTTTCTATGTATTTTCTACTGATAGAATCTTAAGTTCTTGAGAGAAAAGATCACAGTCATGTTAATCAGTTTAATAACAGTTACTACATGCCTATAGATATCACGCCTACTCACAAACTTCCATAAAATTCCATGAGTCAAAAAATACTAGCAAAGTAAGTAAAATTCTGATCTCTTGCCTTCAGAATATGGTGAGACCTAAAAATATTGCTTATTCTACAAAGTATACTTAATTTTGTTTACTGAAACAGAGAAAAACAGCTATGGTGCCAAAAATTTGGTATAAGAAAGGGAAACTGACTTGAGAAATTAGAGCTCTAATTCAAGTTTCCAGCAGTTTTTAGCTAATTGTACAACCTGCAATATTCCCCTCATCTCTCTGGGCTTCAGTTACCTCACCAATGAAATGAAATGGGCTGAGCCAGTCTTTTTGAAAGTCCCTTTAACTCTACTCTCATGTAATTCTGTGTCTCTCACTAGCAACATATTTCGAGAATACAAGAAAAACATAGTAGAGAAAAACATCCATATGGTGCACTCTGTAATAAAATATGTATCCCAGTCCTCCAGTATACAAGTTATTTGGTACCAAGATGAAATCCCTATGTAACCATTGATATATTTGGCTTTTCCTAATAAGATACAGTTTTACCTACAAACAAAATTACCTACAAAATAAATGAAACCAACATATGAACGACAGACCCCTTTTCCTTTGCTTAGCATATACTGTAGTTTACAGAGCTACCTGAACATTTAGGAACTTCTTGAAGGTGAACTCTCACTAACAGAAGACAATTTTAAGGAGCAAGATACCCAGAAAGGGGGGGGGACCCCAAACTGCAGAAATAAGCCACGATCGCGTTTGCTGTTCTCATTTTCCATTTCAAATTAACTATCTAGGAAATCTATATTCAACATCCAGCGGGGGGAGGGGGTGAAAAAAAGCACAGCCCATCCCGGAATATTCAAGGAACAACCGCAGCCATAAGTTGAATAACTTGCTTACCGAATTCTTCCCGGCTGTTAGCGATCGGAGCCATTTTTTACTGCGTGTGCTGTCCGAGGTGCTGAACGGAAAACTGCCTGGCTTGATTCGCTGCCTGGATCTGAAGCGCCGGCTTGCAGAGTGCTGAAAACAACAGCGAAGAGCCCAGGAGACCCGCGCCTGCAACAGGGAGGAGGCAAAGAGGGAGGTCCACTCGCCCTCGCTCTGTGATTTGCCACCCCTGTTCCTGTTTTGGCTCTTCTGAGAAGCTCGTCTCCGAGACGCCAGACGTGGCTGAAACCCGAATTGACGCAATCCTGACGCTACAGGGTTGAAATCAGCACCTGCCCCCTTCCCCTCCTCCCTTCAACTCTCTCCTTTCCCCCTCCTTCTTGCTTCCTCTCCCCCCTCTTGAGGATTCAACACATACTCATCAATTATTTTAACTATTAGGCTACTAGAGATTAGCTTTGCTATTCTGTGAAGTCGCAGAGGCACACGGAGATGAGCCCCACGACTGATTTCCTGTCAGTTTCTAATAGAAAATCTCCTGGCCACCTAGGCGAATAAAATGTGTCTCTGAGTTATCAGAATGATATGATTTACAGAGAGAAATTTCTGCATCAAGAGACCAGTTGCAAAATGCAAGAATGTATTTTCTTGCTCCCTAAAATTTTCTTTGACATATTAGACACGTGATGTTTATGATTAGAAAAATCTTCTGCAAATTGATCCATTTGAAATAAGACAGTTTTTCCACTATAATCCCTTATGTTCCAGTAAATTATTAGTCTAAACTAATAGACTAATGCTGATGCCGTTGCTCCTTCCTGATCTGTCAGCTTTCTTCCCTTTAGTATCAGACATTTGACCAGTTAAAGCACTTAGGAACAGATGGCAGTAATCCCTTCTGTATTCAGACCTCACTCTCGGTTATGACTTTTGCATATAATGAGACTGCTTCTGGGTTGACATTTATGGTTTAAAGCCCTGGTTTCTAATAGGCTTGTGCAAAGTAGTTACAACAATCATACCAAAATCTAAAATAACATTGATTATTAATGGTTATTTTCAAAGGAAAACATATATTTTTCTGAACTAATGATATTCTTGGGGAAGAGGAACTGGGGAAAATATGTTGTCTGATTCTGATTGATTTGAATCTGAAGAGTGATACCTTTTTAAAACAAATGTTTAGCAATTTTCCAAAGGACAAAACTCACTCTGTAACTCCAGCTGTCAATTATTGCTCCTCAAAGAATTCGTTTGCTCTGGAGCTCAATAAGCAAATGACATTCAGTGTGTGCTGGGATGGGGGAGGAAGGGATACTGAGTAAGCCTCAGAAAGCTACTGTACAAGTGACAGGTTCCTGCACATTGGCAAGCAGCCGCCCTCGGCATCAGGGCTGCGTCTGGGGAGAAACTGGCTTCAGTTCTTTGCATCATGGAAAATTTTATCATATAAACCAGTCTCTTTTCTTTCCCTTTCTACGTGCTTCCACATACTTGACATTTTAGTGTTCTGCTAACAGATTTTTTTTTAAAAACTTTATATCTTCAGGCTATGAAAACACACAGATTAGTTTACTGTATTTAATTTGTTTTCACTGTCAGGGTCTCGGGTTGTGTCCTTATCATCCCGCTTTATTCCAATTACCTGTTTAGTCACTTGTGCATGCACCTGGTGGGATTGTTCATAGGAATAAACATCCATTAGATTAATGAGACAGTGGCATTTATTTGTGATGCATATCACAGGTAGAACAAATATATGGTGTGATGTGTACTAAAGTGTATGCTTTCTAGCTAAGTTATTGCTAACATATGGTTAAACTCATTTGTCGTAAACATAAGTGTATGGTCTATATAAATTAGTGTCTCATCAGTTTTACCTTCAGATGCTAAAATGCTATCATCTATAGCCTGTCTAGATTGTTTAAACTCTATTTCTACAGAACCCCACCCCATCCACTGTTGTCTCATTTCTGAGACACATTATGATAAGATTATCTCTTGCCCAGAGCTAATGCTATTGTGGATGTAGTAACTATTTCATTGCTTGTTTTATAAGCAAACCAAAAAGAAATGTTATTAATTAAAATGTCTGAAGTTTCCCTCATTTTCATTTGGTTAATAACGTTTTAGTTATCATCCAGTCTCTTTAGACAAGCTTCCAGCAGCACCAGATGAGGAGTGGGCAGCTGAAGAAAAAAAAAAAAAAAAACCCCTGTAAGTTTCTTATGATTGAGATTCACGCCCTACCACATTATTGCATTGTTCTTTTGGGATCCATCAAACAAATAATCAATTCACTGACGCGCACAATACCCGCTCTTGCGGGGAGAGAGACTTGGGAGGAGGAGTTGTTGCTAGGTAACGACTTTTTCGCCACCCAAAACACACAGCCTCAAACAAGTTCCTGCTTTGGCAAACACAGACTGTTCTGTACAGGCGGCAGTGTTTACTTCAGAATGATTCTTTCGCTGTTAAAGTGGTTCAATTTTTACCCTGCTTTTTTTTTTTTATATTGGAAATGTCTACATATACTTCGAGAAACAATTAACAGAACACTCAAATTTGATTTTAAGAAATCCAACTGAATTTAAATGCTGTTGATAACTCATCGTATGATTGCTTTTATTCTGTTATTCATTTAGTTTATATGATTTAATTTATTGTATAGTTTGATTTAATAAAGTTTATGTAGTTTATTAATTTTATAATTTAGTCTATATTTTTCCATTTATTTCTTAAAAATATTACTAGTGAATGTATTTAGAACCTTCTGTTAAACAAAAAGTTTCAATAGGTTTTGAAAATGTTAAAATGATGTACCGTATTCTTTAGTAATGCCCAGATTAGTAATACAAAAGCATTTTACTGGTATGTAGGTGGAGTAGATTGAAATATCTGATAATGGAAAATGGATAATCGTTTTAATGTTCCATATCATTCTATTAAAAATGCTGGCTCTAATGCTAATGGAATAGATTTATATTACAAGCACATCCAAGCCAAAATCCTGCAAGACAACTGCTTTCCTGGTTGGTATTGCAGAAATCCCTTCACCATGAACATTTCTACGTTTGTTTGTTTTCAACATATTCAGCATTTATTATGTGCTTTTAATGGCTTGGGGATGACTGTGAGCCCAAACCAAAGAAAAAAAAAGTTTATAATCTTCTTTCCTTTCTTCTTTCTTTCAACACGTACTTATTAAACATGTACTACTCCCAGTTTTTTGCTAACTGAGGGATTTATATTGGTCAAGATAAAAAAAAAAAGATCTTTGTCTTCGTGGAGTTTACAGACTACAGGAGAAATTGACAGCTCTTCCTCTAGAATTGAAAAAAAAGAAGCTCATTCGATCATAATTACATGCATATTTCTTTTGCCTGGTACTTTCTACAAAGCCTGGTCAACACAATTCCACAGCCATCATGCCTATTCCCTTCCGTCTGTTCTTATTGACCCTTACTTCATGCACATGGATTCATTTTGATTCTTACATAGTTTGCATTCTTCCATTCCCTATATCTATCTACAACTTTTTTCTCCTTTAAGGATCAGTTGAAGTTTCATTTATACCATGAAGTTTCTGACTTGCCAGCACTCATGGATGTCTTCCGATTTAAATTCTTCTAACACTATCTCTAGTGAAATCTTTTAAGCCAGCTTGACACATCCTTGATCCATCTACCAATAATTTCCAAAAAGATAAACCAAAGATCTTCACTAATACTAATCCCTGATATTCCACAAGTCTCCCATTTGTTTCTGATCTTCTGTGCCCCAATTTTTTCCACATTTGGCTTCATTTTATTTTTACATTTCCAGCCTGTCTTTAAGGTTCAGTCTTTGATCATCTTCTCTAATTCTTCAATCTTGGTATCTCAACAAGAATCTGACCTGAAACCATGCTAGAAGCTTTTCCTCTTTCAGTTTATCTTCAAGGTGTTTTTTACTAACTCTCATCTCCGCTTTTTCAATCTATCGCTCTTTTAGCCATC
Organism: Lepilemur ruficaudatus; assembly: GCA_963574885.1. Taxonomy (NCBI): domain Eukaryota; kingdom Metazoa; phylum Chordata; class Mammalia; order Primates; family Lepilemuridae; genus Lepilemur; species Lepilemur ruficaudatus. The sequence continues at coordinate 18,857 of CAUYRT010045979.1, forward strand.
CACTAACAGTAAAAAAATTAGGATTGGGAAGTATAGGAACAACAGAAGTATACTAAATTTTCCATTTTAAATAATTAAAATTTTACCAAGTAGTTAATTATTTGATGATATTTATTTTCAAAGTATAAAGAAAAACACTTGTAAAATTGACAAGATATAATGTCCAATAAATCACTGGATAATATACATTCTAACATAAAATAAACAGACATAACAAAAAACAAGAAGCAAAAGTAAAGCTAAAAATGATCATAAATATAATACAAAAAAGCAAATAGAAAAAGTAAGTAAAATTTAGTTATCTAAGAAGTCATAAAAGAGTTACAAATTCCAAGGTAAAAGGTCTTACATTGTGTTAAAAAATAAAGTTTAACCATATGCTGTTCACAGTAAATATACTTAAATGAAAATGACTAAAAATGATTAAATAACATAATATACAATGATTTATTAAAATATAGAATAAAAACATTAAGTGTAGTTTGAAAGTCAAGAATAAAACATCAAAAGAAAGATGTTCATGTTTATATTGTGAAAGCACATAACTGACAATAAAGGGGCAGCAGTTTTTAAGGCTTGTGCACCAGATAACTTACCATCAAATACAGAAAGCAAAACTCTGGTAAGTACTGAAGAGAAATAAATAGAAACATGACTGCTGAATACAGACATTGTTACTTCCTCCAGCCACCTACAGATCATTTTAATTACAGGTTTGGACCACTTATCTGTGTTGGGAAAGTTTTACTGGTAGTTTTTTTTTTTTTAAATTCATGCTGTCAAAAGCAAATCATTTTTAAAGTGTGCAAACTCTTGGAGAGCAGGAAAATATCCTCAAATATTTAATGCAAGATTAATAAATATTTTAAGAAATGTGAGAAAATGTAAAATATATAATATTCTATTAAAATGTATGGCTTTAAACACTAAAAAACCATAATTTTCAAAGATTATGTATTAGAACACCATTGTAAAAGGTAGGAAAGTGTGTGTGTCTGTGTGTGTGTGGTGTGTATGTGTATATAATCTCCAGAAAACCAACAACCTCCTCACTAGTACATACAAACCACAGAGAAATTCTTACCCAAGGTCAGGAGGTGACATGTATGATTATATACATGACAGCACTGTTTGTGGTAGCAGGCAGTTGATGGCAACATATAAATGTCCATTGCAATATCAATGAATAAATTGTGTTAGAATTCTTTAATTAAAAGCAAAAAACTATACATATGTGTGTGTGTATGTGTGTGTATATATATATATTCGAATGCTTTCCAGCATTACCTACATCTTATAAAATATTATGTTGAAAAAACAGAATTAGAGTTATAGGAACACATCATTTGAGCAAAATAAACTCATATACACAAATATAACTACATATTTTTCAAAAATAAAAATTCTACACTGGCTTTTCTTCAGATTATACTGGATTGATTTGTGGCATATTTGCCAAGATTAGAAATCCACATAAAATATGTTTGAAAAAGTTTGTTATATAGCATTTATGAATTGATGAGGCAACTAAAGCTTTAAGGGACAAAATCTAAGAGAAACAACAGAGATGTGAGCTGAAATTTTGCAAGTCACTTTTCCTCTTGGGGAAATTGCTGATTCTTAAAATGAAAAACAAAATAAAGCAAAATAAAAAGAGAAATCAGTTAAAGAAACAAAGGTAAAATCAGAAATACAAGTAGATTGTTTAGCTGTCTCACAGGACTAAAGAAACAATAACTGGAGTTAGGGAATGCCTGGGCAGCTAGGAGAGTAGGGCCTGGGATCCTGGAAAGGAAGGAGGTATGAAGAAATGGTCCCTGGTCTGAGTGATTTTACAGCCATGTCACCTGCTCCGTATTTCAACTTGGCAGACAAGATGTTTAGAAACTAACCAGAAAGCCACTGAAAAACACAATCATGACTTCAACTGACTCATGGGGTTGAGCAGACAAAAAGTGTGCCTTATTATCCACCATTAAAAAGCATTCTTAGTAATCACCACAAGCTCTAGTTAGGACTACTGAAGAACTCCATAAAGGAGAAAAGATAAATCAGAAGTAGAATGAACTTTATAGAAACATAACCCATGCTCCATTTAGCTTACCTCCTGAATGAATAAAGGTAATGTATTTTCCCCTAAAGGCAGCCTACCAGAAGATACTTGAACTCAACCTAAAGAAGATAATTTCATCTAGAGCTGCTACAATTTTTCATACACAGTGTCCAGCATTCAATCAAAAATATCAAGGAGAAAATACACAATAAAAAATAGTCCCATAGGTTAATGACATAGATAACTGTCATAATATTGATAAGAGATAAGATGGAGTTAATTACCAGAGAACCAGAATTTAGAAGATTCAGACTAACATTCTAGACCTTGACAATGTAATTTTTTTGAAATTAAGAAATCAATGCACATAATATACAGAAGACTAAATAAAGTAGTACATACTTAGTGAAAAAGTCAATAAATAACATCCAGACTAAAACACAGGACACGAAGGATATGACAAATTCAGAAAAGAGCTTAAAAGACATATGAGACATGCTAAAAGGTAATAACATAAGTGTAATTTGGGAACCCAAAGGTGAGGAAAAGAAAAAAATGAGAAAGAAGCAATATGTAAAGAGAAAATTACAATGAAATTTCCCAACTCAATGAAAAAAATTAGCTCATATATTCAAAAAGCACTAAGAACTCCAAGTAAGATTAATAGAAAACCATAAAGAGTATCACAGCTAAATGTCTAAAACCAAAAGACAAAGAAAAATATTTAAAACGATCAGAAAATAAGATATATTACATTCAGAGAGCAACAATATGACTCACCTGACATCTCAATAGAGATGACAGACATCTGAAACAATAGAACAATTTTAAAATGTTAAAAGAGAATAACTGCCAATCTAAAATTTTATGCCAGCAAAAATCAACATGAAAGAAATTTCTAGAAAAGCAAAAACTGAGAGAATTCCTTGCCAGCAAATGTTAATGTAAAGAAGGAAAATTATCAATGACAAAACTCAGAAATGCAGAGCAAGACAAAGAATATGGAAAATAGTAAATGTGTGTCTAAGCATAAATGGATATTAACAAAAAAGATGTAGAGTGGTCTATAAAATACAGAAGGGATATAAATGTATGGCTAACAATGATTCTAAGGGCAAGAGGGAGTAAGCTGAGTTTCAATGTTTTAAAATCTGGCAAATGTTAAAAGTAATATCTTATACTCGACTTACAATCTCCAAGATAATTCCAAAAAAAGAAAAAGAAAAATAGCAGGGAAAAAATGCATACCTAATAAGTAAGTGCCAGAATGCTAATAAAAGCCAAAAGAAAAAAAAATAGAAAAGAAAAAAGTTCTCCAAATAAAACATAAGTGAAAATTTGGAAAACATTAACCTAAAATATCATTCATTATGTTGCATAATGGCATGTATTACATAATTGCATTAATTTTGAATGGACTCCTCCTAAAAGGGAAATAAGCTGGGCATGGTGGTACGTGCCTATAGTCCCAGCTACCCGGGAGGCTAAGGAGGGATGATCTCTTGAGCCCAGGAGTTCGAGGCTTCAGTGAGCTATGATCATTGCACTGCACCCCTGCCTGGGAGACAGAGTGAGACCCATCTGTAAAGACAGAGTGAAACCTCATCTCTAAAAGGGAAAAAAATATATTATCAGATCTTTTTTGCGTAAAAACACAGCTCACTAATTCTACATTGCTTACAAGACACAAAATTTAAAAAGCAGAAAAATGAAAGTAAAAAGATGAAAAATTGAAAAACATACTTTCTGTACACCAACCAAAAGCTGTGGGGTGTGTAGGGGTGTGTGTGTGTGTGTATTAACATATAAAATGCCACATGGGCTATATAAAGACATTGGAAAAGTTAAAAAGGGGCTGGATGCAGTGGCTCATGCCTATGGGAGGTGAGGCAGGAAGATCACTTGAGCCCAAGACTTCAAGACAAACCTGAGTGACAGAGTGAGACCCTGTCTCAAAAAAACAAAAACAAAAACAAAAAAAAACAAAAAGAAAAAAACAGATTTTACTATAATCGTATATGATATGATAAATTTGTCACTGTATCAGGAAGACATAAAGGTTCTAAATTTGCGTTAATGTATATTCATTAATATAGTTTCAGTATAAATAAAGCTAAACTCGGTAAAGCTATATGTAAAATAGGCAAATTCATTTATATAATAAATGAATCTTACCCAGACTTTCTCATAACTGACACAAGAAGCAAGTAAAACTCAGTACAGATATAGAATAGCTAAGCAAATTAACAAATTTTTCCGAATTATCACACACCATACTCAGTAATCTTTACAAGTGAACCCAGAACACTAGGCAAAACTGATCATACAGATGCTATAAAACAAGTTTCACAATATCTCAAAGAACTAAAATAATTTTTTGTACTCTAACCATGGAGGCTTTTAGCAAGAAATTAGTACAAAAGGCTTAGCAGCAGGCATCTAAAAAATGCAACCTAAAATTACATGCAATGGATAATGCTACATACCCACTAAAAGGCTTTGGGAGGGCGCTACCAAGTGTTGATAAATGTATGGTACTACAAGAGGTCTTATTCATGGCTTTTAGCTGTTTACGTTGATACAAACATCTTGAAAAAATGTTTGAACATAGAACATAGACACATATTATGGCCTTGCAATTCTACTCATTGCTAATTCTAGATTGAAATGACTACATACATGTACAGGAATGTTCATAGTAGTATTATCTGAGGTTTCTAAAAATTAGAAAAAAAGTCACCTTTCCTGTCATTATTAGATTGGATAAATAAGTGTATAGAGTAGAATACTATAAGAATAAAATGCTTGCATATATAACAAAAATGAACTTAGTAAATATAATGTTAATTGAAAGAAACAAGGCAGTAACCAGGTTGAAGCACATGGGAGGCTTCTGGGGTGTCAATATTCTATGTCTTGATCTGGGCAATAGTTGTGACGGATTTTCTGTTTGTTTTTTATCCGTTGAGTTGTTCTGTTATATAATAGTTTGTATGCTCCTATGTATGTATGTTATATGTCAAAAAAATTTACCAAAAACTGTGTGTATATGCTTAACATTGCTACATATTTTACAAGGATAAATACTTCCAAGGACATGTATAAACAAATTAGGGTAGATGCTTGTAAAGGAGGAGAATATGACTGGAAATTGGACATAATGGAAAAAAATAAATGAAATTAGAGATGGGCTGTGCATAGATTTACAATGCACCTGTGATTAATTTTTTTTAAAAAACCTGACTATTTTTCTGAACAACCTTTTAAACTTTTCAACTATCTACTCACTTTGAGTCCTCCGAGTCAAAGATCTGTGCTTACCCTTTGGATTTATAGTAACATTAGCTGTGAGCTAGTTCTCTTACCAAGGTATAGATATTATAAACTTTGATCATTGGTATGATGATGGAATGGAGCAAGAACAAGCTCTGTATAAAGATTATACAAATAAAATGAATATGAAATTTGAACTTCCTGAACTTCTACATAACGTGAGTATACATTTCTAAATGTTCTTCCCCATGGCCTCCACATTATCAAATGAAATAAAAAAATATAAAAGTCCCGGATTTTTCCCGGCAATCCTAGGAGCTCCACAGCATGTTAGGAGTTAGGTTATGTATATAATGCAGGCAGGCGTAAAGTTCAGAGAATTGGATTCGTTATGCAGAATCAGATTGGAGAAGTAAGGATGTGAAGGTCTAGAACTCCATGACCTTTAAGCTTCCTTTCAATTATTAGATGATATAAAACTGTTCTCTAGCCCAGAGACAATAGCTCTGATCTCCACATCACTGAACTCATTCTGTATCAGGTACCACCCAATGCCAAAAGTGTGCATGGAGCAATGAGTATGTTCCCCAAAACTAAATATGCTTTTGCTTACTCACAACACTCATTTCTGCATAAATGTAACATTCATCTGCTTATCTTTTCTCTCTCTTCCCTTCAGGAATCCATACCTACTGTCAGGTGAAAACTAATAAAAGTTGCTCATCATGCACCGTGAAATAAAATCCTTTTGCGACTTCTCATGAGCAGATATATTTTAAAGATTTTCATCTGTGAATACAACCAAATACCTTTCTATACTCCAGGAAGTTATGAAAAGAGTGAAAATCATGTGTGATCCTACCAGGGCCTCTAAAATCATGTAATGATTATGCTGCTTTGTCTCTTTCCGTAGTATCTGTCTTTGGAAAGTAGGATGCACACTGATAAGCAATATTGGAGAAATTAAGGTCAAGGTTTAAAGGTATTGATGTAACAGGGGCAAAAAGAGAAAAAGAGAAGAAATTAAAATATTTAACTTAGGAAATTATTTGATGCCTGTGAAGATATCCATAATATGGAGAAAGGAAAAGTCAATGATAGCTTAGTGGGTCAAACCACAACTACTAAAATGTTGTATTTTTAGGTAACAGTGAATAATATTAGCTAGAAATTACTTAAATTAATTTATTTTGTTTTGCGCATTTTCCTAATCCCTTCCATCTTTTACTGGAATTTTTTTTCAATTGAACCATAACCTACTTATTAACTTTGGCATCCAACCACATTTAGCCCATTTGATGTGCAGCCATGGCTCCCAAAATTGCTGATTAGTTCTACTGAGGTTATAGAAAATTATGAACTGTTATCTTAGAGCATGGGCCAAGGAAGAAAGAGAAAAAACACATAGAAAATAGTAAAAGAATGGGGAAATGGGAGAGAAGATAGCAAGGTTATAAAGGAGGAAAGAAAGAATTTAGGCACAGAGATAAATGAGAAAACAAGCAAGGAAGGAAGGATGGAGGAAAGAAGGGAAAGGGAGAGAGAGTGAGAGTAAAAGAGGAAGGAGCAAGAATAAAATAAAAGCATCTTTTGTATAGAAAATGAAAATATATATAATTCAGGAGTTTACCACCAAAAGTCTGGTCCCAGAAATGTGCTTTCTTTTGACTCTTTCTGTTGTTAGTATTCTCCTTTTTTCCCATCTCCTCCTTCGTCTGTTGTCTTTTTTATACTGGAGTTTATTTTTACGACACTTTTTTTATTTCAGGAAATTATGGGGGGACACAAAGTCAATTTTGCTTTATAATAATTTAAAATATTAAATCATAAAATATGACACCTTCTAGATTAAATATTTTAAATTAGTATAAAGCAAAGTTGACTTTGTGTATGCTTCTGTGAATTTTAATACACACATAAATTCATGTAACCACTACAATACCCAGAATAAAATTCTATCACCCCAAAAAACATCTCTTTTATGCCCTTTTAGAATTACACACTACCCCCATGCATAAACCCTGGCAACCACTGATATGTTCTCCATCCCTATAGTTTTATGGTTTTTAAAAGTTTCTTATTATTGGAATCTTACAGTATGTGTCTTTTTTTACGGCCTTCTTTCACTCAGCATAGCATATTTTGAGAATCATTCCAGCTGTTACATGTACTAATAACTTGATCCTTTTTATTGCTAAGTAGTATTACATTATATAAATCAACCACAGTTTGTTTATCCTTTACCCAATGAAGGACATTTGGATTGTTTCCAGTTTTTATTTATTATGTAGAATACTGTGAAGAACAGTCATATCCAGGATTCTGTGTATATATAAATTTTATTTTTCTAGAGTAAATTCACAGGAGTGGGATTGATGGGCCTTGTGTAAGTTTATGTTTCATTTGATAAGAAATTGCCAAACCATTTTCCAAAGTGTACAATTTTGCACTCTTATCAATAAAGCATGGGCATTTCATTTGCTCTGCATCCTCATCAACAGCTGTTATTATCAGCATTTTTATTTTAATATTTCTACTAGGTATACACGTTTTGTAGTGATATCTCACTGTGGTTTAAATTTGCAATTCCTTAATGGCTAATGATATTGAACATCTTTTCATATGTGTACATATTATCCATATATTCTCTTTAGTTAAGTGTCTGTTCCTGTACTGTTAAATATACATACTTTTTAAAATTGCATTGCTCATTTTATTATTGCTGAGTTTTGAAATTTCTTTATATCTTGTGGTGCAACACAGATATATAGATATATAGATATCCTGTGTTGGATGTGACTTACAGATATTTTCAAGCAATCTATAGTTTGTTTTTGCATTGTCAAAAGTATAATTAATCATTTTTTTATGGATTGCTCTGTTGGTATCATTTCTAAGAACTATTAGCCTAACCTCAGTCAGGAAAACTTTCTTTTAAAATGTATATTACCTTGCATTTACATTTAGATCTATAATCCATTTGGAATTAATTTTGGAATAAAGTCTGAGGTTCGTTCAGGTTAAGGCTGACTTTTGTTTACATATAGATGAGCAGTTGTTCGAATACCATTTACTGAAAGGAATTTCCTTTTTCCTTCAAATTCCTTTACACGTTTTTCAATATTAAATGACCGTATTTGAATGGATGCTCTACTATGTTCTGTTGAACTATGTTTCCATCCTTTGCCAATACCACACTGTCTTTATTACTGTAGCTTTATAATAAATTTTAAATCCCAATAGGGTGATTTTTCAAACATTGTTCTTCCAAATCGGTTTAGCCATTCTAGTTCTTTTGCCCTCCCATGTAAATTTTAGAATTAACTTGTCTGCATCTACGAAACTCCAGCTGGGATTTGAATTGGTATTGTATTAAACCCATAGATCACTCTGACAAGAACTGACATTGTTACTATGTAGAATCTTCCAAACTATGAACTTGGTAAGTCTTTCAGGTTACAGACCCTGTATATATTTTGTTAGATCAATGCCTAAGTATTTCATTTTTGGTACTATTGTAAATGATATCATGTTATTAAATTTTGGTTTCCAAATGTTCATTGTTTGTATGTGGAAACACACAATTGAATTTTCTGTATTGACTTTGTGTCTTATGACCTTACTAACTTTAATTTTAAGTTCTGGATGGCTTATTTTTTATTATTCCTTGGAATTTTCTGTATTAAAAATGTCATCTGTATTGTCTTTGTAACATATACATAAATGCAAAATTATTCCAGAATAATAAGTTTATTAAAAATTTTTTTCAGAGTCGGTACATACATCAATGTCAGGCACTAGCTGTTGAATCCTCCTGTAGTAAGGTAGGACAAAAGAATATTAGTCCCATTTTAGAATATTAGTCCCAAAAGTAAAGTGTCATCAATAGTCTGATTAACTCAGGATTAAGCAAAGGAAAGTATGCGAATGACTTGGCATCATAGCACAAGGACTGAAAACAAGCAACACATGTACTCAGCATCAAATTGGTACTAACTGATCAACACTTAGGTGCACACATAGCAGTAATATTCATCAGGTGCCAGGCAGGTGGAAGGGGTGGAGGGGATGGGTAAATTCACAACTAATGGGTGTGGAGCACACTATATGAGGAATGGGCAAGCTTGTAGCTCTGGCTTAGGTCATGCAAAGGCAATACATGTAATCAAAATGTTTGTACCCCCATAATATTCTAAAATTATAAAAAAAAGAATGGATTAAAATATCTGAGTTTCCATTCAAAGAGAAAAATAAGCAACAAAAAAACACAATAATGTGAGGTAAATGCTATAAATGGACATGCACATTTACCCATTCTAATCTGTTGATGACTTGATGTGAAAGCATTTTGTGCTTTGAAGGGGTAAAAAGTGACATATTTAAAGTAGTTTTAAATTATTCTAACCCCTTTTAAGAGTAAATGAATTTTATTTCAGTCTATTCCCAATATCCTTCCAAATTTAATCATTCATGTATCATGTGTAATTTGCTCAGAAATTATTAAACATAGCAACTAGTCTTCATGTTATTATTATTAGGTCATTAAATATGAAATGTCTGATTTCAAATCAAAAGTGTAGCTTATTATATTAACATATCAAACAAAAAGCAGTACAATTAATAAAAGTATGCACCTAAACTATTGACACAGTTTTGACATCTTAACAGTAGCTTGTTTATACCACTAGCAAAGAAGCCTAGAGAACAAGTGGCAATGAAATCATGAAAGACTTTTCCCACACCTTGTTGATAACTGAATATTTGTTTTTGCAAGACGTGGTCTAAAGCCTGGAAGAAATGGTAGTCTGTTGGTGCAAGGTCTGGTGAATACAGTGGATGACAGAGAGTTTCCAAGTGAAGCTTCTGTAGTTTGAGCAGCATTGTTTGTATAACATGTGGTCAACTGTTGTCTTGCAAGAAGAATGGCTTACCTCTATTGACCAATCTTGACTGTTTAATCACAAGCATCCTCATCCTTTCACCCAAATGGTTGCAGTAGACATCTGCTGTAATCAGTTGACCAGGTTTCATAAAGCTGTAATGGATAATGCAAGCACTCGACCACCAAACAGACGCCATTAACTTATTTTGATGAATATTTGGTTTTGGACTGTGTTTAAGCACTTCATCTTTATCCAACCATTGTGCTAACACTTGCAATTGCCAAAAGAATCCATTTTTAACGTGTAACAATATAGTGTAGAAATGGTTGGCCATTATGTAGTGACAGCAAAGACAGGCAAACTTCAAGACGATTTCTCTTCTGACACCTGTTTAATTCATGCAGAACCCATGTATCAAGTTTCTTTACCTTGACGCTTGTTTCAAATGGTCCAATATTGTTGGAATAGTAACATCAAACCTTGCTGCTAATTCACACGTAGGTTGAGATGGATTCTCTTCCACTACAGCTTTCAGCCCATCACTATTCACCTTGGTCTCAGGTCGCACACGTGGGTCATTTTCAAGATTAAAATCACCAGAACAGAACCTCTCAAACCATCAGCAGACTGCGTATTCACTAGCCACATCCTTCCCAAACACTTCATTGATACTTCAAGCTGTTTGCATTACATTGGTTTCATGACAGAATTCATATTCAGAAATAACACGAATTTTTGACTTATCCATGGTTTCACAAAAATTTCTCTAAAAGAAATTTTGAAAGATGATCACAAGCCACAACATGCATTTGAAAAACTGAGGATGTACGTTCACAATAAGAATAAAACAAGGGTATCAAAGTGAAATGTCAGAAATATCAACTGTCAAATGTAGAACTTAAGGAAATCAGACATTTCATACCTAATAACCTAATACAGCACTTGGGACTATCTCTAGTTTGAGTCGGATAATCACCAAACTTTATATTCCATGTGAATCTAGAACCCAAGATCATTTCTACATTGTAAAACTTTGTTAGACTCCTTTCTTCTCTTGCGTATGGAATTAAAATCAACATGACTGGAGGACCTAATTCGGTAAGTTTCTCCTCCTTGTTTTGTATTTCTGTCTTTTAAAACTTTATATCATTTTCTTCCAAACTCACTCTAAAAAAGTGTGCCTTTTACTGAAATCTTCCAAAATGAATGACAGAGAGTTAAGAGTGACAGAGGATGTGAAAGGCATATTCAAGCTCTGTTCCCTGTTTTTGTAGCAATGTCCCCATGCCTGATGGCCAAGGTAAGAGCATTACTCAGCAGTGGTCCTTGGTACAGAAATGCAGAAAGAAGAATTTGTCTTTAGTTTTTCTCTATTCATTTTTTACATTTCTTCTTCTTTATTCTTTCTCATCCTTCAGGCATTCATGACTCCCAGGATTTTCCACACAGTGCCCCATATGGAGTAAGGAATTTACCCACAGCCCAAACTTGGCTTCCCATTCACTTTTGTCAACTGGATTTTTAAAATCGTGTATGCAGCTTGAAATGTGCAATAGAGTTCTGTAATTTTCTATGTGCAATAGTAAGTACATGGGCCTGACTAAGTAAATGTCACAGCTTTGAAGCGTGATGTACAATAATGAAGTACCTGTTGAAGTGACTCCCTTTACTAGAGGGATGCTGACTTGTTGACCTCTCTCAGAACTAGATTATTAAATGTTTACAGGGCATATTGCAGGGAGTTAATTCCCAAATCCTTTGAACCAAACACTGCCTTGTGATTTTTTCTGGGCATGTTTCAGGATCAATATCCAAAGGGTTCCCTTGTCACAGGCTACTTATCCATCATATTCAGCACTAATTCCCCATATGGATAAGAGCATCCTTATGTGGAGAATTAAAAACTAATAACATTCTCATCCACTCAAAAATGCATTCTGAACTGGGAAAGGCTGTTGATGAGAATTCTCTTTTTCCAAAACACATCTCTGCATGTGTGTCTGTATCACAGCACGCTTGCTCTATGCAGTCTTGCATTTTGGCTATTTCTAGATTTCAAATGGCCTTTGTGTGCTTGTGCATAATGTTTACTTGCCTGTCTGGGCAACAGCTTCCATGTGTAATGTGGTTCTTTGTTTGTAGCTGTGCATGTACCATGAATGTGCATGCATTTTCTCTTTTCAGCTCTCTGTAGATTTAGCTCCAACCCTTGCATCATTTTTATGGCCCCTTGTGATGTTGTGATGTTTGCTTTCATTTACTTTTCATCAGTGTTCACTGGAATTTCACTCTGAAGTAAAGTGTTAGAAAAATAAAAATATGCTCTCTACTCTAAATATGCTCTTCTTATTTTTCTGCATCATGAAATGTGGCATGGATAGAACTTGCTTTCCATCCTTGACCTCTTCTGTACGTGTAGAACTCATTGCACCTCTCACTTACTCCTGTTATTTATTTTTTTATTTTAAAAACAATGTATATTTTTATAACCAATAAAATATATCACAGATCAATATGTTAAAAATCTTACACTGGCTTTGTCCTGATTATTTCAACCTAAAATGACACTATCATTTCATGTACATTAGCAAAATTTTCCAGAACACAAAATGCAAGCATTGTCATTACAACTAGATGGTAGGAAGAGTTTGAAGAGTCCATGAGTTTGAGCACAGTGGACACAAAACTCATTTTATCTTTAAACGGAGCAGAAAGAGATAAAATGTAATGCTAAAAATGAGTTACAACGTAAAATTTATACAATTCTATTAGTGGGCAAGCCTTACTCTTCATATTTAATATTTGCATGAAAATATTAATAATTTCATTTTAAAGATGAGAATATTAAGGCCCAGCATGAAGAGTAGTTTAAGTTTTTGCTTTTGTTGCTTACCTTTTCACCCCTAGAAAATGAGTCACCTCTAGAAAATCAGTTCCACAGACGTTGAAGGAATTGATAACTTACTGGAGGCTATACTGCGAAAACCTGATAAACTGAATAAATTAGGTTTATATTACAACTACATCTATTTTTGTTAATCCTTTGACCTTCTTGAAACTATGTGCTGTGTTTGTCTGCTGTTGGACTCTTCTCTAACTTGGCACAGCCACTCCGGTAGCAAAACCAAAGTGAGAGGAAAAAAAAAAAAAGAGAGAATGAATCAAAAGTGACATTTAAAATCTACTGAAAAATGTTTGGAACTCTTTGAAGATAAAGCCCTTAAGAAAGGATTATCTGTTCTTTATGGATTTCACATACTGTAATTTCCCAAAGATTTTTAATCAACTTACTAATACCAGGGCACAATATGTTTCAAAGCAGTTAACAAACTATCATAAGAAATAGAAATTCATTCATCTATTTTTGTAAAGAACAGTGGCCTTTCTATCCTAATATAAATGTTTTCATTATTTGTTGTCTCTTCAGGCACACTTAGACACATGACTCACAATTGAGAGATAGTCCTTGATACATGTTGCATCACCCAATGGCTTTGATTGAGGCTGATGATGCAGACTATGAAAAGTGCCTGCATCAGTCAATGGAGCTGCAGAGCAATGACTGGAACTGAGTGAATCATCAAGTGTAACTTCTGGATTCTATGAGAAATCTCAGTCCCAAGTGTATTAATGCAACTTCCTCTCAAATAGCTGTGGATTTCAGTATTAGGCTATTAAGCATGAAATGTCCAATTTCCTTAAGTACTAAGTTTAACAGCTGATATCTCTGACATTTCACTTTGTCACTTTTAACAAAAAGTGTTTTTATTGTGAAGGAATGTCCTCATTTTTCCAAATGCATGGTTTGGCTTATGGTTATCTTCCAAAAATTTTTTAAGAGCAATTTTGATGAAACCATGGATAAGTCAAAAATTCATCTTACTTTTGTGTATGAGTTCCATAGTGGAACCAGTGCTGCACAGACAGCTTGAAATATCAATGACGTGTTTAGGAAAGATGTTGCTAATGAACAAACAGTATGCTGATGGTTTGAGAAGTTCTGTTCTGGTGATTTTAGTCTTGAAAATGAGCCATGTGGGCAACCTGAGACCAAGGTGGATGATGATGAGCTGAAAGCTGTAGTGGAAGAGAATCCATCTCAACCTAAGTATAAATTAGCAACAAAGTTTGATGTTACTATTCCAACAGTATCAGACCGTTTGAAACAAATTGGCAAGATAAAGAAGCTGGATAGACGAATTCCCCATGAATTAAACAAGTGTCGGAAGAGAAATTATCTTGAAGTTTGCCTTTTTTTTGCTGTCATGACATAATGGCAAACCATTTCTACACCATATTGTTACATGCTGAAAAACAGAGTCATTTGACAATCACCAGTGTTCTGCACAATGGTTGGATAACTATGAAGTGCTTAAACACAGTCCAAAACAAAATATTCATCAAAAAATGCTATGGTGGTCCAGCGCTGGTATTATCCACTACAGCTTCATAAAACCTGGTCAATTGATTACAGCAGATGTCTACTGCAATCAATTGGGTGAAAGGATGAGGATGCTTGTGATTAAGCAGCCAAGATTGGTCAATAGAGACAGGCCAATCCTCTTGCAAGACAATGCTTGACCACATGTCGCACAAACAACACTGCTCAAACTAAGAGACTGGACTTGAAAACTCTCTTGTCATCTACTGTATTCACCAGACCTTGCACCAGCTGACCACCACTTCGTCCAAGCTTTGGACTACTTCTTTCAAAAAAAAAAAAATTCAATTCTCAACAAGCTTTGGAAAATGCCTTTTGCAATTTCATCACCACTTGCTCTCCAGGCTTCTTTGCTGCTGGCATAAACAAGCTACTGTTTGGCAAAAGCTAGCAAAACTCCGTCGATAGTTGAGGCACATACTTTGATTAATTGTACTACTTCTTGTTTGAGATGTAATAAACTACACTTTTGATTCAAAATCAGACATTTCATACTTAATGACAATAACATGATAGAGTCATATAATTTAAGAGCTGTTAGAGACCTCAAAGATCATTAAACCCTCTTCTTTAACTTCTAGGTGAGGAAATGAATACTCAGTTTAGTTAAGAATTTTTATACAGGGTCATGTGGTCACATAGCATGGTAGTGGCCAGTCTGAACCAAAATTCTTTTTTGTTAACATTCATTGTCGTGTCCTTTTCAAAATAAGGTTTACTTTCTGTATTTGATGAATGCAATACATTTACCTGTCTCTTTTATTGCTCAACATTCAAGGATGTAGAAATAGCTGTAAGTTATGTTACCATATTTACAGTTATAAGAAAATACTGAAAAAAACACATTTATTCATTTTTCAAGATATTTGAATCTACTGATGACTATGTACTTCAGAAAATTAGACACCATCAATAATTAATGTTTAGTATTATGAAAGGAAAAATAAAATACTTCCTATGTGATGAAATCAACTGGGAAAACCCAGACCTCTGTCTGATGTTCCATTAAAAACTGCCCCCATTATCATTGCAAATTAAAATTTCCTTCTCGTTGTAAGCGTTCTTCTCCCATTGCTTCTCTGCATGCACTGATATTTATGGGATCAATATGTAATTTAGTATCAGTATGTTTAATCATAATCAGCCAGAGTGCTGTGTTTAGCTGAACCTATAAAATGTACCATAATGATTCTAAAATGTTTAATTTAAGAATCACTGCCTCTATGCATATGAATCAGAGACCTGTGTTTAATTATTGATAGCAATTAGTACACAGAAGCAGACAAACACCATCTGGTGGTAGAAATGCTTCTGTAGCTATCCTCCTTTCACTCTTGGTTCTAAAGTAATGCATCATTGATTGGATTTCCCCTGATGGAAAATTGGTTTTCTTTCCATACTCCAACCACTGGCATTTCTGTTACTTTAATCCCCAAAATATCAACAGCCACTATTCTCTGAGCTAAGACAAAGCCATCAGAACTATGTGGTGGTCAACTTAATGTAGGCATCATAATCAGACCCCAAAGAAAATTTTCAGTAAGAACTCCTCACCCCGAATGCATCTCATAAATAAAAAGAGTGATGTTAAAGTGACTGAACCACGGGGTCAGACATTCAGAACAAAAGCAGTGCTCAACAAGAAACCCATAGTAAATGCCAAATATTAACTAGTTAGGTAAATATTTTATTCAGAGAAGAACAGGTACACGTGTGTGTGTGTGTGTGTGTGTGTGTGTGTGTGTGTTATGGCAGTATGATTAAGGGAGTTTTATGAAATGAAAGTAGAGGTGACAAGTACTGTAACTACTCTTAAAAGGACCTACCATTGTCATCTCACCAGGGCATAGAGTACCTTTGTATACCTACTATTTCCTCAGCAACACTGTCTAAGTCCAATATGGGAACATGTCATCATAACCCCAGAGCTGACTCCTCTGTATTCCTTGTTCTTATTGTTTAGCCCAGCTCATGTACTCCATCATAGGGCTGAGCCTGAAGTAGCCCAATCTTCTGGGCAATTACCTCCAGCATCGAATATCCCCATCCAAAACTCCTCAGAGCAAGGTTTTACGGTCTGTCACAAGGTCCCCACTTCAATAGGCATACAGGGTAGAATTTACACTTGCCATTCCATCTCACTGAGCAGAGTGAAGCCCAGAAGGGGTCTTGCCACCCAGACACACACCTTAGCAGCCAGTGACAAAGTGCTCAGTTGTTCTTTATGAGCAAGTTGCCAGCAACTGCTGGAAGAATTTCTGTGGGCCAGGGACAAAGAGCACTGCACCATAATCAAGGTGACAATGAGGTTTAAGAGTGATTCCAGGCTCAAGAGTGATCCCAAGTGATCTCAAGAGTGAATGAAGGTTTAATAGTGATCCTAGGATCTGGTCTCAAATCTCTGACCACATCTAATTTGGGTTACTTTATCCATTTGAAACTGATGTGTTCATTGGTGCAGTCCAAGCCAGAGGAATCGAATCAGTGAAAGCAAAATAACAGGAGTCAACTACAAAGTCTAATGAGCAGGAGAAGGTAGTGGTGGCAGGAAGTTTCAGGTTGCATTACAGTTCTGGGTGATGTGTCCATTTGCAATGTGAGGCCCAGCCCCACAACCCAGAGCACTGAGGGGAATTGGGTCTCAGTACATATGTAACCCAGCTCTGCCCAGTGTGTGTCACAGAGTACAGAGGCTGGGCTAAAAAAAAAAAAAAAAAAAAAAAGAAGAAGAAGAACACAGAAGAAAGTGGAGTCAGTTCTTGAGCCCTGGTGACATATTCCCATATTGGGAACAGGACATGAGGGAAGCCCAGAAGACCCATCCAAGTTATTGGGGATCAGCATAAGACCTACTCTGGAAGGAAGTCTGGGACAGTGGGAAGAGTGCTTGAGAATTTCCAGAGAAAGGGAGGAAATTGATGCCCAAGCCCAGGTGTCTAAGCTAGGTCAATTCATCTAAATCACATGCCATAAACCATGCAAGACTATGGAGATGTCTCACCCAAAGTGTTAGCCAAGCAAGGGAAATCTGGGCACTCCAAACCAGCTTTTATCTTCTGCACCTGTTTTGCATAGCAAGTGCCTTCTATTTTGCATAATAGACTTCCATGAAAGATTTCATTTGAAGAAAATGTTTAATCAAAATAAGCCTCGAAAAATTTACTTGACTAGATGACAAGGGTGATGAGAATGCAGCATCTAGAAGCCAGACCTAGTCCTGCTTAGGTGAGCAGTGGGTTTTACCTCCAAGGATCGATGATGAAACTCATAGCTTCAGCTGCTATTACGACAGGTTCAGAAACTGTGGATATCCAGGTGGCTATCTATAGGTGGCTATCTAGGAAAGAGATGGGTAAGGAGACAGGCAGAGGCAGCTGAGATCTACAAAACACTGTGCAGTGCAGAAAAATGAGTCGGTTGGGCACATGGGCTGGTATCTGCTGTGCTTTCAGAAACTAAGTTTGGGAAAGAGATTTCTGTTATGTGACCCCTGCCAGTGGCAGAGGACTTGATCAAACCTCTGATTTTACAAGGAGAGATACATGGATTCTTCATCCAATCCACTGATTTAATCCAATTTCTGTAAAGAAGTTAAACATATCACAGATTGCTGTCCTATTTTCTTTATACATCATCCCTGAACTATAGATAATTGTAGCTATAGCTGTTCATGAAATATTCATTCATTGGTGCATGGCTTAAGAAAAGTCCAGAACAATGACGTAATTGCAGTGGTGCAAGCTTGTTCAAAAGGTCACCCATATATTTCTCTGAAAAATATTCTGGCAGAGGATCTGAAAAGATAATTTTTATCATATAAAATAACAAATTGAGCCAGGTCTTTGCTACTGGGAATAAATTCTAATTATGTTGTTTCAAATATACGCCAAAGAAGAGAATGCATTTTTATATTATACAAGCAAGTCCTTCTGGTAACCCCTATATTTCATGACAGACCCCCCTCTACTTAAATAATTTCTACAAAATGCTACTGCTATGACCATGTTGGAGTGGGCATTTGGGGAATTATGCAGCATATCCACATAACAAAACCATTTGCACCTCCTTAATATTTTGACATTAAAAGAAAATTTAAGAAGAAAAAGAAATTGGAGGGGGGTACATCAACATTCTGTCCATTGCAGCAAGGATGACATGAAAGTTTTTTGTTCCTTTATCCAAAACCTCCTTTTAGATCTGTGTCAACAAACACATTCATAACACTCATTGAACATGTCATTTGACCAGTTACAGAGAATAAACTTTTCAATCTTCAGTGTTTCCTGACTTTGGAGGGGAAAATAGATATAAATTAACATATCTGGTAACCTATTACAGTGGGCAGGGAGCTCCACTAAGATGGTAGAAACAGCCTACCAGTCCACCAAACGTGTGGTATGTTTATTCTGCTGGAGACATCACGAGATGACATTCCCCAGATTTTCTTGACATTAGACTGAGTTTTACTAATGTAATGTGAGTGGAAGGGATGTATGCCGCTTCTGAACCTGTCCTGTAAAAACCTCACATGCTTTGATGCAAGTAAAGATTGTGACTTTGGAAGCTACTGGTAAAGCTTATGTGTTTGTATCACACTTAGAGGAAATGGCCCACCAATTAGGAGCACCTATTTTAGACTTTATTTGAATGATAAATAAACTTCTAAAATATTTTATCTATTATACATTTTGGCATTCATAGCAACAAAAACCATTACTTACTTAATATAGCTAGGATTCAGAAGACTTGAATTTTTGTACAGGCTCTACCATTAGATGACGATGAGGTTTAAACTCAGATGAGGTATTTAATTTTGCCATATCTCAGCCTTGTCATGTGTATAATGGTAATAATGATGCTTTTTCAACTCATCATACAGGATTATAAGAGAGTCCTAATAAGATAATGGATCTGATAGCGCACTGCAAACCACGCTGTGTGATATGAGTGCAGGGCACTATAAAATAATTTGGGGTACTCAGGTCTCTGAAGTGACCAGTAAATTGAATTGATACATCCACTCTGTGAAGAACAGATCTTGTTTCTTCTACATATGAATGATTTCCTGCTCAGCTTCTGAAATTCTGATTGGTATAGATGAAACATCATCGATGTTCCAAAGAGAGAGTTAGTACATGGTTTCATACAGCCCTACCTCTCACCCCACAGTACGGGACCACTCCCCTGTGCATGACTGCTCAAGGCAAGCACTAAATTAAAAATAAAGGTCATCTGTAATCTAGTCTACAACTTCACTCGGGCCTGTACCACGTTAATCTCACTCTCTGTAGTAGTCATGCACATGAGAAATACCCCAAAGTTGTGATGTGTGCACTCAGCAATATGATGCTCAATTGGTCCAATTCTGAAAACCCAAAGAAGTATTTCAAATTCACTAATTCACTTTTCCATTTTTTCTTTTGTTTGCATACAGAGTTTCATGTATAAAGTTAAAATATGTGTTTTTAACCTAATGAACAATAATGTTTATTTAAATTATCTGCGGGATTTAAAAAAGTTTCCATACCACAAACGACCAGCAGATTTAAAATTCACGCTGTTAAAAATTATATGACGGAGACTGACGCATTGTTTCTTTACAAACTAAGGTATACCTGAGGCACCACTGCAGGTGTTCCAGAAACTCACCTCCCTCATGCCAGTCCGCACTCCCTACTCACCTCCTTCTATAACATCCCTATGGTGCCCCAAACTCCCGTTTTTTATAATTCTGCATTTTTAAGTATATACATGTTTTAAACTTTTTTTTTACTTTATGAAAAGGAAATCATGTTATATATAATATTTTGAAGATGATTATTTCCACTCAAAGTGACATTGCTAGGGTTCATCCATATCATGGTACACCACTGTAGTTTATTTGTTTTGATGGTTGTACACTGTAGTGGGTAGGATAATAGCAAGCAAAGATGCCCCTGTCCTGATCCTCATAACCTGGGTATAGATTAAATTACATGCAAAGGAGAATTAAGGTTGCAGATGGAATTAAGGGGAGGATATGTGGAGATTATCCTGGATTGTCAGGATGGGCCCAACATAATCACAAGAATTCTTACATGTGGGGAGGCTGGTGAAAGCATGTCAGAATAATTCAGCAAGCTTCCTCTAGTCTTCAGAATAAATAAATCATCACAGAGAAAGACTCCACTAGACCTTGCTGGCTTTGAAGATGGAAGGAGGCAATGAGCCAAGGAATGTGGGAAAACTCTAGAAGCTAAAGAAAGCAAGAAAATAGATTTTTTTCCCTGGAAAGAAACACAGCCCTGCTGATACTTTGATTTTAACCCAGTGATGCTATTTCAGACTTCTGACATCCAGAACAGCAAGATAATAAATTTGTATTGTTTTGGGTCATAAAATCTGCAATAATTTGTAACAGCAGCAATAGAAACTAATACAAATAGTATATCATTGAGTGATTATACCTTAGTTTACTTTTCCACTCTCTACTGAGAGATGCTTGTGTTGCTTTCATGCCATTGCTATGGTGAACTATGATTCCGAGAATATTTTTGTATACATCTCTTTTTGCACATGTGCAAGTTTGTCTCTTATTTACTTAGACATGAAATGTCTGTATCTATGGATTTAAGAATCATAAAATATAAAAGATAAACTCAAAATGTTATCCAAAGTGGTTGCAAAAATCTACATTCCTATCAGGAATATATGATAAGTTATGTGGTTCTACACCCTCTTGGCATTGTTAAACTTTTATTTTATCTTTTTTACTAACTGAATAGGTTAAAATACTATCTCATTGCAATCTTAATTTGCAATTTCCTGATTACAAAGAATGTTGATCATTGTTTTCTGGTCAATGGGTTCTTTCTTATAAAAATATTTGAGGGGTTTTGGCCTATTTTCAAATTAGATTATTTTTATTATTTATTTGTTAGAGATTTTATACAATTTTATATTAATCTTTTGTCAGTGATTAAGACTAAAATTTCTGAGGACTTGTATGACTATTTTAATTATGACAGTATCATTCAATAAAAAGTTCAAGATTTTAACATCCTTTCCTTTAATACCTTGAAAATTGTGTCCCATGTTGCATCTAATGTAATCTTAAAAACGTCTCTGCCTTTGAACACGATCTATTATTTCTCTAAACTTTTGAAGTTTTTGTGGTGTCTATAGTATACTTACATTTCATTATTATGTCTGCTTATTCATTATCAGTGCTGCTTCTTGGCACTTTATAAACACTTTCAAACTGATATGTCATCTTTTTTTTTAATTGTATAAAATTAATCTCCATTATTTACCTCAAAGAGCTAAAAATAGAATTACCATTCAACCCAGCAATAGCATTATTAGGCATCTACCCAAAAGAGCATAAGACATTCTGTTACAAAGACATCTGCACCCAAATGTTTATGGCAGCACAATTCACTATTGCTAGGTTGTGGAAACAACCCAAGTGCCCATCAATTCATGAGTGGATTATTAAAATTTGGTATATTTTACAATGGAATATTACTCAATTTTAAGAAATGACAATGAGCTAGCACCGCTTATATTGACCTGGATTAAGGTTGAGCCCATTATTCGAAGTGAGGTGACACAAGACTGGAAGAATGGGCCCCACATGTACTTGCCATCAAATTGGTACTGACTGATTAACACTGCGGTACTCAAATGGTGGTGGTGTTCACTAGGGATTCTGAGGGTGGGGGATAGACCCACATCTGAGGGATGTGGTGAGCACTGTGGAGGGGAGGGGAATGCTTGAAATGTATTTGGGGATGGGAATTAGGGGTCTCAATAGGGGGAAGGAAATCCTCTAAAACTGATTTATGTGAATAGCTGTACAACTTGGTAAATTTACTAATAACCATTTAATTATACACTTAAAATAGAGTAAAGGCATGATATGTAAATTATACTTCAATAAAGAAAAAAGAAGAAGTTAATGTCAGAGTTTTAAAAATGAAGGAACCATGGGTGAGGGAAAAAATGCAGTGTTTCAACAAAGGAAACAACATATGGAAAAGCCAAAGAGAGAGGTTGGCATGTTTGTGAAGTGGTTAGGAATAGGAATAGTTAAAGCATAAGGGAGTGTGTGTGTGTGTGTGTGTGTGTGTGTGTGTGTGTGTGTGTGTGTAGGGCAGAGCATGAGAAGAAGCAGGGAAGAAGCTGGGTACCATACCAGCACCTTCAAAGAAGGTGTTGGTATGGCATCCAAGGAGTATGCATTGGTTGTTGAAGTCAATATAGAGCCACTGAGGGATTTATAAGCAGTAGTAATGTGGTATGAGATGATATAATCAAATATGCTGACTTCAGTATGGATAAATTGAAGAACAGAAAAAGTGGAGTCTTGGAAAACATTTTTAAAGTGCCTGCAGTAGGTCTGACCAAATTAAAATAGCTGAAACTGAGAGTAGCAGAAAGAGGGAGCATGTAATAGATTCCAGAGATTTTGCAGTATAGTTTAGATAAGAGTTGATGAGTTATTTTGTTAGTGGTTACCCTAGGGACTACCATTAACATCTTATAACAATCTAATTCAGGTTAATATCAACTTAATTCAAATAGTATCTAAATTACAAAGCTAATATCATACTTAATGGTAAAAGACTAAAAGTTTTCCCCTAAGATCAGGAACAAAACAAGGATGCCCATTTTCACCACTTCTACTAGGCACTATGCTGGAGGTCCCAGCCAGAGTAACTAAGCAAGGAATGAAATCAAAGGAATAAAGATTTGAAAGAAAGAAGTAAAACTATTTGAAAATTTCCTAAGGATTCCACACACCATGCCAAAACAAAAACAAAACAAAACAAAACAAAAAACCCATTAGAGTTAATAAATAAATTAAGCAAAGTTGGAGGACATAAGATCAATATACAAAGTTCAGTTGTATTTCTATACACTAGCAATGAACAATCTATGACTAAAATTTAAAAAACAATTCTTTTTAAAATAGTAACTAAAAATAAAAAAGTACCTGGGAATACATTTAACAAAAGAAAAGCACTTGTCTAACTATAAAACATTATTGAATGAAATTAAAGAAGATCCAAGTAAATAGAAAGACTTCCCATGTTCATGGATTGAACAAGCTAATTTTGTAAAAATGACAATCCCCTCAAATTTGTCTACAGATTCAATGCAATTCTTATAAAAATTTCAACTGCTTTTGGCCTTTTTTACAAAAATAAAAAAGCTCTTCTTTAACATCATATATAATCCTAGGCACCCAGTATAGCCACAATAATCCTGAAAAAGAACAAAGATGGGAGGACTTATACTTCTTTATTTCAAAACTTACTACAAAGCTACAGTAATAAAGAGAGTGTGGTATTAGCATTGGATAAACATAAAGGTCAATATAATATATTAAATAATTGAGGTTCCAGAAACAAACCCATACATTAATGGTCAACCGAATTTCAACAAGACTGCCAAGAATAGTTGTTTCAACAAATGGTGCTGAAGCAACTGATATCCATACGCAAAAAAAAAAAAGAATCTGAATCCCTATCTTATCCTATAAAAATTAACTTAAAACAGATTACAAATCTAAATGTAAGAACTAAAATTATGACAATATAGGCATAAATTTTCATGAGCTTGAATTAGAGAAATATTTTTGATACAACAACTAAGGCTCAAAGAACCAAAGAAAAATAGGCAAGTTGGAGTTCTTCAAAACTAAACATTTTTGCATGTCAAAGGATATTAATAAAATGAAAATACAATCCACAGAATTGGAGAACCTATTTCCAAATCATATGTCTGATAAGAATCTAATACCCACAATATATAAGGAACTCTTACAACTCAAACATAAAAAGGTAAATAACTCAAATAAAATTTAGGCAATCACCACAATAAAATGTTAGCTAGAATGTTAATAAATTGGAACCCCATGCATTGCTGATGAAAATATAAAATGTTACAACTGCTGAGAAAAGTTTGGCAGTTGCTGAAAGACTTAACTATGCAGTTACCCTATGACCCTGAAATTCCATTCCTAGGTATCTACACAAAAGTATTGAAAACATATGTTCACACAAAATTTATACATGGATGTTTATAGCAGCATTATTCATAGTAGCTAAAAAGTGCAATCAATCCAGTTCATCAACTCATAAATGTTTTCCTTTGGATAGATACCCAGCAGTGGGATTGTTGGATTGGATGGTAGGTCTACCTTTACTTCTTTAGGGAATCTCAATACTGTTTTCCATAGAAGTTGTACTAAATTGCAGTCCCATCAACAGTATATAAGCATTTCTTTCTCTCTGCATCCACAAGAGCATCTATTGTTTTTTGACTTTTTAATAATGGGCATTCTGACAAGGGTAAGGTTGTGTCTTATTGTAGTTTTAATTTGCATTTCCCTGATGATTAGTGATGTCAAGAATTTCTTCATATGTTTTTTGGCTATTTTTCTATCTTCTTTTGAAAAACTTTTGTTCATGTCTTTTGCCCACTTTTTAATAGGGTTGTTTTCTTCTTGCTGATTTGTTTGAGCTCTTTGTAAATCCTGGATATCAGTCCTTTGTCAGATATATAGTTTGCAAATATTTTCTCCCATTCTATAGGTTGTCTATTCGCACTGTTGGTTATTTCCTTTGCTGTGCAGAAGCTTTTTAATTTAGTTACATCCAATTTATTATTTTTGTTGTTACTATATTTGCCTTTGGGATCTTAGTCACAAATTCTTTGCCTAGGCTGATGTCTAAAAGAGTTTTTCCTATATTTTTTTCTAGAATTTTTATGTTTTCACGTCTTGCATTTAAGTCTTTAATCCATCTTGAATTAATTTTTGTCTATAGTAAGAGACAGCGGACCTGTTTCATTCTTCTGCATGTGGCTAGCCAGTTTTCCCAGCACCGTTTATTGAATAGGACTTCCTTTCCCCAGTGTATGTTATTGTGTGTTTTGCCAAGTATCAGTTGGTTATATGTAGATGGTGTTATTTTGGGGTTCTTTATTCTAATTTTAAGGTTGCTAATTTATCCTATTAGTACCATAAATTTTTCTTTGATTCCCTCTCATATTTGCTGCCCAATTTCTTAATACTATTTGATCTTTATAAATTTCCAAATCCCCAAAAGATTGTCACTTATTTTATAAAAATACGAAACCAGTGTGTAGGAGATAAGGAGGAAGGAGGGTAGATATATACACATGCACACACACACGTACACACACTGTGTTATTTATTAGAAATAAATAAAAGAAAGAGTGCCAAAAGCATTTCCTAAAGATATTCTATGCAATGCTTCCCTTAACCAGTAAAAAGAATAAAAAGTTTGTCAAAATGGGATTTATGGCATTTATGGATTTATAGTTCCTCACAAATAATTTCAAATTCATCATTTATTATATCATATTTTTGTTATAAAGCTAATACATTTTCTTCTAGAATTCTTATAGTTTCATGCTTTAAGTTTAAGTCTGTTATCCACCACGAGTTGATTTTTGTGAGAGGTGAGAGGTGCAGCTCCTGTTTCACTCCTCTACATGTGGCCATCCAATTTTCTCAGTGCCATTTATAGAATAAGGATTTTTTTCACCAGTGTATGTTTTTGCCTGCTTTGTCAAAGATTAGATGGCTATATGAAGATGGTTTTATATCTGGATTCTCGGATATGTCTATGTCTCTGTTCTCGTGCCAGTATTATGCCATTTTAGTCACTGTAGCCTTGTAGTACAGTTGGAAGTTTGGTAAATTGATGCCTCCCAGTTTGTTCTTTTTGTTTAAGATTGCTTTTGCTATACAGGGTCTTCTCTGGTTCCTATAAGAATTCTAGAAGAAAATGTTGGAAAACCTCTTATAGACATTGGGCAGGGAAAAAATTTATGAAGAAGATCCCAAAGGCAATCACAGCAACAACAAAATAAATAAATAGGACCTGATCAAATTAAAAAGCTTCTGCATAGCCAAGGAAATTATCATGAGAGCAAACACACAACCTACAAAATGGAAGAAAATTTTCGCATGCTACACACCCAATAAAGGGCTGATAACTAGAATCTATATAAAACTCAGTAAAATCAACAAGAAAAAAATCAAACAACCCCATTAAAAAGTGGGCAAAGGACATGAATAGAAACTTTTCAAAAGAAGACAGATCAATGGCCAACAAACATATGAAAAAATGCTCAACCTCTCTAATCACCAGGGAAATGCAAATCAAAAGCACAATGAGATATCACGTAACTCCAGTAAGAATGGCTTTTATCAAAAAGTCCCAAAACAATAAATGTTGGTGTGGATGCAGAGAGATAGGAACACTCATACACTACTGGTGGGACTGCAACCTAGTACAACCTCTGTGGAAAGTAATAAGGAAATAATACCTCAAAGAGCTACATGTAGAACTACCATTTGATCCAGTGATCTTATTACTGAGCATCTATCCAAAAAAACAAAAGACATTGTATAAAAAAGACATCTAAACTCAAATGTTTACAGGAACACAATTCACAATTGCAAAGATGTGGAATCAACCCAAATGCCTGTCAATACATGAGTGGATTAATAAAATGTGGTATGTGTAAACCATGGAGTACTACTCAGCCACAAAAACAATGGTGATCTAGCACCTCCTGCATTAACCTGGATGGAGCTGGAGCCCACTCTACTAAGTATCACAATAATGGAAAAACAAGCATCACATGTACTTGCCATCAAATTGATATTAATTGATCAAGACTTAGGTGCACATATAGTAGTAATGTTTATCAGGTGGTGAGCAGGTGGGAGAGGGGAGGAAAGGATGGGTATATTCACACCTAATGGGTAAGATGCACACTGTCAGGGGGTTGGACATGCTTGAAGCTCTGAGTCAGGTGGGACAAAGACAATATATGTAACCTAAAAATTTATACTCCCGTGTAGTGGACACCAGGTCATCTCTCAGCCATGCTTGAACAAAGCAGTTCTCAGAACACCTGTTCTCACATGGATTGTTTCTTGTTGATCAGCCTCAAGACGCCTTGTGACTTGCAAACAAGCCAGGGTGCCTTGACCTGCAAATGGGAAAGGGCAAAGGAGGAGACGCAAATGTCAACTCCCTGAGGCAGAGCGGTGAGAACCAGTCCATGCTGAGATGAAAACATTCTGGGAACAGAAAATAGCGGTGGGAAAAGCTGGAGTAGACTGGGACAGATGCCAAAAGAACAGTGTTAAAAATAAAGACGCTGCAGGAGAGAGGTGCTGCAGTCATGTACCATCTTTGTGTGTCTGTCATTTGTCGTTTGTCTTCTATGTTCACTTCTCCTCCCCAAGTGGGGCCACAACACTCCTGTAATATGCTGAAATTTTTTTAAAAAGCTAATACAAAATCTTTTAAAAATATTTTATAATTTATTTTCAATACATCTCTAAGACATTGAAATTGCAATGAGTTTGCAAATAAATTAAATATTTGTATTAGCGTTTCAATGACAAATTAATCTATGGCAACAATAATTTTAATTGTGAAAAACATTTGAAGCAATTTTTCAAACATTTCATTTTAATCAACTAATGGAAAATATTCAATCATATTTGCATAAAGTTAATTTTAAAATGTTTTGTTGATATTAGACAATTAGAATACATTACTGTTTTTTGTCACTGGATGAGATGTTTGTTTACTTGAGGACTGAAGATAAAGTGAAGTTAAATATTTATAAAGTAGAGCAGATAGTATTGGAGTAGCAGTTCATGCACAAGCAAGTAGCAAGCAGATCTTGAATAAAACAGTCAATTATTGTATTGAAGCAGTTCTGGGCAACTCACCAACAATAAATCCCTGCAATATGCAAATACAGTAATTCCAATCTAAAAGACATTTACAATAAACTTTAGTTTCTCTTAGCACTTCATACTTTTCTCCTGTTAACTGACATTTGTTAAAACAATGTGATTACCTACTACCAAGAATGGCTCTAGAGATCAGAGAAGAATTTTTTCTTTTTGAGTTTTTACAAGAAGCTGTCAAGAAACAACTGTACATTTTTGTAGAAGAGACGTTTCTGATGTATTTTACTATGGTCAAATCACCATGATTGAATGTTTCAATGTTGATTAAAATTAGAGGGCCACAATTTCTTCATAACTCAATGGCATAGCCAATAACCTCAATATTAGTGACCTGCACTTTTGGTGTATGTTGGTTGTCTACAATGCAGGAAAGGTGGGTCTTAAGAAGACATGCCATAAGCTAGAAGGAGTTAACCCAGCAGTTATAAACCCCATCCATCAGGAAAACAAAGAACAAAAAATATTCCCAGAGAAACTTCTACCCATGAGACAATTTTTTTCTTTTATACTCCCATAAATAAGATTTTTCCTTTTAAATTATGTAACATTAGCTTCAGTTGAAATTGGTTGGTCATAGGAAATTTTAAAAGGCTGTCAATAAATCACTGCACTTATCCCAAAAGACACATTTGGCAACACTTGGATACTCAGGACATTAGGGTGAAACAGGTTTTTCCAATGAGGATTCTGTACTCCCCCACTGTGAAGCTGAACTAAAGCAAATATACAAAGAAGGCAATTCTCTTCTGAGAAGTGAACAGTTGTCCTCATCCCACGGTATTTGTTACAAGTCTTCAGCTAAGTGCCTGGCATTGTGTTAAGTACTGTCATCACAAGTAAGGTAGAATTACTAACCTTAAACTGTTAAGTCTAGTGGGAGAAATAGAGGAGGCACTTCATTAAGTGTAAAACAGAGTGGCCACTCAGGATCCAAGAAGGTTGCTGTGGCTAAATTATAGGGTAGGTTTAGGAGAACATCCAAGGATAGGGCTTCAGAGGGAGACAGAAATCAGAGTGTAGCCAATATTTATTTAAAACTTACTATATACCAAATGCTATGGTAAATATGTCACATATTTTCTCATTTAGTCCCTACAAAACAAGTCTACAAGACACATACTATTTTGATTCTGCCATTATAGAGGAGAAAACTAAGACACAGAGAAGTACACTGACACAGATGTACACTGATGCCTATGCTACCCACTCACAGGCAGGAGGACTGTCATCTGAGGGAGGAGGTGGGAGGACTGTCTGGAGGATGGGCAGCTCCCTCCCTCCAAGCCTAGGAATATCCTAAAGTGTCTTGCGTACCAACACAGGCATCTGCATTTTTTCCTGTAGTTACACAAGTAACACAATTAGCTTTGCATTTCAGGACGAGGAATCTGACCCCAGAGTTTAGTGTGGATTGCAGGGGACAGACCTCAGAGTAGGCAAGTTAACTAAAGGGCCAAAGTTGTAATGAAGGTTAGAGATGATGAAATCATGAATTCTAGCAGCAGAAATGAAAAAAGAGCAGTGGCTCTACCAAAGCAGTAATTCAATTAGAAATATTTAAATTTCTAAATAATGACTATAGAATAAGAAGTATACTCTTGATAATCTCTGAAGCTCATTAAATGTCCTGGTCTAAAAGGATGACAGGTAATGAATAATCTTGTAATGTTATTAATCCTGCTCAGGGCTCTTCTTTTTTCCTATTACTTTCTTCTTTTTTGGTATTTATTCTTGGCTATGAAACAAAATTGTCACCCTCTCGGTATCTGAATCTCAGAGAGCGGTCTGACTGACACAAAGTTTAACACACCCCCAAACAACCAGCTTCCAGCACAGTTGTGCTATGTTTCCTAGTAGGTTTACAAGACCCTCCACCCCAGAGTATAGTTGAAACACTTTTGCTTATTAAATTTATTTTTAACTTTTATAGTAGTATTTTTTTTATTTAAAAGAAGATTTTACTGGACAGGAATAAAAATAAGCAAAGAATAAATATACATCATAATCTTTGCTTTTATCATGAAACAAATGAAACTAACCCACAAATAACATCAATTCACACACCTCTCCAACCCCTAAAAGGGCCACAAAATACTCCTATCAAGACACTGTCCTATGACTTAAGTAGCAAACAAAGACCACCACCTTTGGTACCACTTTCATTCTGATTCCTTGGCTCTTTAACGCTTCAAAGAATGCCACTTGATAGAACATGCACAATATATACTTTAATTTGGTTTGTTTACATTTGTCTAGGAGTTCTGAGTATGCAGTATAATGAACTGAGGAGATAGCCCTTTGAACGGTGGAAAAAATATGCTCTTCTTTTTTTAAAATTTTTTATTTTAGCATATTACAGGGGTGCAAATGTTTAGGTTATATATATTGTCTTTGCCCCGCCTGAGTCAGAGCTTCAAGTGTGTCCATCCCCCAGACGGTGTGCATCGCACCCATTAGGTGTGAATATACCCATCCCTTCCTTCCCCCTCCCACTTGATGGGAGTAACCCAATGAATGTTACTACTATATGTGCACATAAGTCTTGATCAATTAATACCAATTTGATGGTGAGTTCACAGTGAGATATCACTTGACTCCAGTAAGAATGGCTTTTATCAAAAAGTCCCAAAACAATAACTGTTGGTGTGGATGCAGAGAGATAGGAACACTCATATACTGCTGGTGGGATTGCAAACCAGTACAACCTCTATGGAAAGTAATATGGGGATACCTCAAAGAGCTACAAGTAGAACTACCATTTGATCCAGCAATCCCATTACTGGGCATCTACTCAAAGGAAAAAAAAAGACATTCTATAAAAAAGACACCTGCTCTTACTTCTTAAAAATAGTTGTATCTGAGCTAGCCACAGGTCCTAGAGATTTAGAATATCACCTTGAAGAAATTCTAAAAATTAATAACTAATCTGAAGAACTGTGAATAG
>CAUYRT010045983.1:0-12675 GCA_963574885.1 Lepilemur ruficaudatus
ATTAATTGGCCAACTAAAAATATATATAGAAAAAATTAGCTGGGCATGGTGGCACATGCCTGTAGTCCCAGCTACTCGGGAGGCTGAGGCAGAAGGATCGTTTGAGCCCAGGAGTTGAGGTTGCTGTGAGCTAGGCTGACACCACGGCACTCTAGCCTGGGCAACAGAGTGAGACTCTGTCTCAAAAAAAAAGAGTGCAGAGCTAAGCTCAGCGCAGCGCCCGGCGCCCAGCAAGCACTCGGCGAGTGGCAGCGATTACTGTGACCCCACCGCGTCCCTCGGCCCCTAACAATGTAGGTACAAGTGTCCCCCTTTCGCAGAGGACGGAATGGGGGCTCACATACGGGAAGTGACTTACCCAAGGCCACCAGCATCCCAGCCCGGGCTGACACCAGACTCTGCACCGAGGCGCCCGCCCTCCGCGAGGGAGAGCAAACCGCTGCACACGTGCTTAAGGCAGAATGAGACTCACTGTTCGAAAAAGGAATCAAAGGCCAGAGGGTCGTGGACTGCTGGAATTTCACATACTGAGAGTGTCAGTAGCAGGTGTTGGTCGTTGAGTAGCCCCTGAGAGAAATTTTCACAAATTTCTCAAAATAAGTACAGTCTTCCATTTGTCTTCTTCTGAGTCTGTAAGACGCGATTTGATTTGGACTCAGGAAGGAACAGGTTATCCGTGCCAGGCCCCCGAAGCTCCCGAGAAGGGGTGGTAGCTGCCGTGGGCGTCCCCACGCAGGCGTTGACGGGGAGGGAGGCGGGGCGGGTAGCCTGGTGGAGCACGTGGCGTGTGCCCAGGCCCACAGGTGGAAAAGCTCAGGGAGAGCCCAGCTGTGGAATCACAGGGCTTATTACAGCTTCGCGCTCAGGGACTGGAGGTCACAGGGTTCAGGAGCAGATGTCAGCCCCACCCTCATCCTTCCCCGCCGCCAGCCACGCTCAGGCCCTCTGCTGTTCCCCTTTTGACTAGTTCAAAACAGCAAAAGCCTCACGTGTTACCTGAGACAGGTATGCTCAGAGATCAGCATCCCTGCCTCAAGCCTAGATTCTGCAAGATTATGGCAATGTGACAGGCCGGACTCCTTCCTGGCTCTACTAGGAGCCTTGAGCCCCTGAGAGCTTGAGCAAGTGACTTAACCTGCCTGCGTGCCCACCGGGGGCAGGAACTCAGTAAATGTTGGCTGTTTGCACCATTATTAAAATTTAAAACCCACAAATAGGAGACCCACGTGTAGGGCACTGAGCCATGGAGATGTCACAAAAAGCCACATGACACCGCAGCCGAGTGTGGTGAAGAGCTGTGTGCCAAGGGCCGGCAGGAGACGGCCGTGATGTCCGGGCTGGCTCCCACACCCCGGCTGCGGGGGCCCAGGTAGCTGCCTTCTCCGCCGCCAGCTTCCTCATCTGTCAAACAGCGGGGACCCCACCCCTGTGCAGGACCCGTGTGACCCTGGATTTGAAGTGCCTGGCATGGAGCAGAAGGCCCATAGAGGTCATGTCTTTGTCAGGGCCCAGCTGGGCCTGGGACTGGCACTCGGGCTGCACACACACTGGGCTACAGGCAGGGAGAGAGAAAGGAGGAAAAAGGGAAGAGGGGGAAAGTGTCATGCCTCGTGCAAACCCGTCACCACACACAGCGGACACACATCATCCCAAATCCTCTGTCCCCAAGAAGAGGGGGGTGACCTGGGCAAGCCCCCGGCCCCGCAGCCTCAACCTCTCCCATCTGAACCCCTGCAGCCCGCCCAGCTCTCCTGCTGCCCTCCGCGACAGCCCCTCTGCGTGGCTACCTCTCCTTGCCGTGTGACAGCCAGCTGCCATTCTGGTGTTTGCCTGTCACGTGGTAGGAGTAGAAACCAGATTTTCCCCCAAGTGAATGTGGCATGCGTCACGGGGGCTCTCCCATGTGATCCAACCTGCATCACCCCCGCCAAGGTTCAGAATACCCCCTGGAAGGGTGTGTTCCATTTCCCTGGGCCTCAATTCCTGAATTCTTTTAGATTTTCCTGAATTACACTAATAGCTAGTCTTTATCAAGTTCTCCCTCCATATAGGCACAGGGCCAAGCACTCTGTGTAGATTGTATCACTAATTCCTTGCTACAACCCAATGGTCAGGTGCTGTCATAATAATAATCATCCTGTTTTAAACCTGGGGAAACAGAGGCACAGGGCAGTGAAGCAATTTGCCCAAGACCACACAACCAGCTAGTAACTGCATTGCTTTCAAGCTCAAGACTGACCCATATCAGAGCCCAAGAACTCAACCCGTACAGGAATCTACCCCAGAAGCATTGCCATGGGAATATTTGCTGTCAAGAGTTAACATATTGTTTCAGTCCTTATAATTACATTTGTTTCAATACGGTGTTCAACCTGAAGTTTTCCATTAAAGAAAAAAAAAGAATTTGGGGTTAAAAATATAAGGAAAACATGTCACAGATGACCACTGGTGAAGCTTAAATTACAATAACAACTGAACAATGCAAAACCCACTAAACTGGTTTCTTTTTCTGGTAGAGAAAAAAGGCTCCAGTTGAAGGAAGAGTGACCATAATGGTTTCTGGTTTAAGGCGATCTTACTCTTCTGGTCAAATACGAACCCCTCCCGGCTCCCCAAGATGACTCATTTTGCAACATTCTCCACGTGGTTAGGGACTGATGCATCCTTAGCCAGCTCAGTCTGTCCCTCAATCTCTGCTCTGCAAAGCGAAAGCAACCGCAGAACTCAGCTTTGTAAGAGCCAGAATTTGATACGATTAACAGTGATGATGATAGCAGGCCATGCCTGCGTGTGTGTATTGCTTTATATTTTGTGAGGCTCTTTCATATCATTCGTCTTACCGGGTCTCACAGTAACCCTGGGGAGGTAAGTAGGGCTGTTTCTAATCCCTCTTTTACTGGTAAAGAAATGAGTGGATAAGCAGAGGCTTTGATGGGAGAATTATTTCATAACCTCCAGTTTAAGGATGGCCTTTCTAACCATGTCACAGAACCCGTAAGCTGGAAAAGCTGACAGGTTCGGCCCCATAACAGTATCTTTGAAATTCTGCCTGACAAAAGCAAAGTCAAAGACATACAGCAAAACGAGAAACAATATTTGGGACACTTACCGTAGGCCAAGGACTAGTTTCTCTGATATACAATGCAAACAAATACTTGGACACGAATGTTCCTAGGATCACCATCCACAGCAGCCAGATGTCTGCAGAGGAGTGGACAAACAAAACAGGGTCTATCCGTAGTCTGGAATATCACTCAGCCATAAAAAAGAATGAAGTATTGATACTAATACATGCTACAGTATGGAAGAACTTTGAAAACACTATGCTAAGTAAAAGAAAGATTCAAAAAGTCACACAGTGTAGGAGTCCATTTATGTGCGATATCCAGAGTGGATAAGCCCACAGAGACAGAACGCAGACGAGCGGTCCCCAGGGACCAGGGAGAGTAGGGCACAGGAGGTGGCTGCTCAGTGAGATGCATGAGGTCTCTTTGTGATGATAAAGTACTTTGGAACTAGATAAAGATGATGGTTGCACAACATTGTGAACGGATTAAATGCCACTGAACTGTGCACTTTAGAATGGTTAATTTTGGCAGGGCGCAGTGGCTCACACCTGTAATCCTAGCACTCTGGGAGGCCGAGGCGGGAGGATCGTTTGAGCTCAGAAGTTCGAGGCCAGCCTGAGCAAGAGACCCCGTTGCTACTAAAAATAGAAAGAAATTAGCTGGACAACTAAAAATATACAGAAAAAATTAGCCGGGCATGGTGGCGCATGCCTGTAGTCCCAGCTACTCGGGAGGCTGAGGCAGGAGTATCACTTGAGCTCAGGAGTTTGAGGTTGCTGTGAGCTAGGCTGACGCCACGGCACTCTAGCCCGGGTGACAGAGTGAGACTCTGTCTCAAAAAAAATTAAAAATATAATAAAATAAAATGGTAAATTTGATGTTATGTGAATCTGACATCAATAAAAAATAAACACTAAAAAAAAAAAGTCCTTCAAATCCATGAGAAAAATGCCAACCGCTCAGTAGAGAAATCAGTAAAGGGCATGAACCACAGTTCACAGAAAGGGAAACATATATGAAACGTTAATCAACTTCCCTCGTAATCAGCATAAATAAAGCATGGCTGGATCCAGGGACTCTAATAATGTCAACAGGACACTGCGTGTCTTTCCCCAGCTCCACATTCTGCCCTCCTGCTTGGTGGCAGGCCAAGGCGGCCCCCAGCAGCGCCAAGCTTACATTCTCCCAGCTTGGCGATCCCAGCAAGGAAAGCAAAGTCTTTCCGAGGAGTTCCAGCAAAAGTCTCAGGAATGGTCACCTGGCACAGGCTTAGGCATACAGGTATCCCCAAACCAATCGCCGTGGCCAGGAATGTTCTGCTAGGCCAGGCCTGGAGAGTGGGTCTGACCCTCTCTGCTGCAGGGCAGGGTCAGTTCCAAGCAATCCACGTGGGGTGGGGAGGCTTCCCAAGCAAGAATCAGGACGAGATTCCAGAAGGAGGAACCAATGTGTGTCTACTGTGAAAACAAGGTAGGAAAGAAGGAAGTGGAATTCACAAGAGAGATCCGTGGAAAATGTCATAATTGCAGCTTGATGTCATCCAACTTTGACGTTTCTGAAGCACCTTCTCATCCGTTATCCTGGTCCTCACACAGCTCGTTGAGATAAGTTATATTGTTCCCGTTTCACAGAGGAGGAAATGAAGGCACAGGGAGGCTGAATGACTCCCCAGCATCCCACGGCTGGGAAACAGGAGAGCCGGGCAAGAAATCGGGACACCTGACCCCGCGTCTGGTGTCCGTCCCCACCCACGCAGGCACCAGACTGCACTGAACCTCAGAGGCCTCGCAGTGCTCTGCTTACTGGTCCCCGCATCCTTAGGAAAAGGTGGGAAATCAGCCTCTTAGCCGTGAGGACCTGTCGCTAAGCCGCTGGGTTGTACTGCAGAAGTCCTCTGGCTTTCCAAGAAACGCATTCCCCTAACTCAGCCCAGCTGTCCCTTCGTCCATCCGAGCACTGGCAATTCACAGCTGAGCCTTAGAATCCTGACTCTGGAAGAACAGAAAGAAGGACTTGAAAACACCCAAGCCCTTGACTCCGTTGCCAGCAGTTTGCTCGCTTCCAGCGATGCCGGCATGCGGATCATGGCCTCCACCGGGTTTGAGGAGACACCTATCCCCCCAGCGAGACCTGAGCAAGATGAACACAGCCAACCATGCTCCCATCCCTCGCTCACGGAGCTCCCCCGTTAGTCCTCTCTGCTCAGACCTGCCACTCAAGAAGCCTGCCAGCCGCCCCGGGCAGGAGACCTGTGGTTTGCAGCTGCCTGGGAGAGGGTCTCACTCCAGCGTGGACAGGCAACTGGGCGTGTACTAAAACCCTGTCATCTGGCCTGGCTGAGAACTTACATCTTCAGCAGCAGAATAGCAAGGATAGATTCTTAGAGGTCCACTTACAGCCTGGCTCTGCCACTGACTAGCTGTGTGACCCTGAGCAAGTTGTTGGCTGGCACCTACTAAATGTCATGTAGGTGCCTGTTAAATAAATACAAAATCTCCATCTGTCTATCTCCTTTATCCCCTTCTCCCTGGTTCAGAACTTGAAACAGGAAGAAAAGAATGTTGTGTATTAACCCTATGAAAGGTTACCACAAAAGAACTTACACCTTTTTAAGTTTTTTTTTTTTAATTCTAAGGCATGAGGGTATGCAATGGACTGAATATATATCTTTTTCTTCTTATATTTTTTTCTTCTACTTTTTTTTTTTTTTTTGGAGACAGAGTCTCGCTCTGTTGCCCAGGCTAGAGTGCCGTGGTGTCAGCCTAGCTCACAGCAACCTCAAACTCCTGGGCTCAAGCGATCTGTCTGCCTCAGCCTCCCGAGTAGCTGGGATTACAGGCATGCACCACCATGCCCGGTTAATTTTTTCTATATGTTTTTAGTTGTCCAGCTAATTTCTTTCTATTTTTAGTAGCAACGGGGTCTCGCTGTTGCTCAGGCTGGTTTCGAACTCCTGACCTTGAACAATCCTCCCGCCTCAGCCTCCCAGAGTGCTGGGATTACAGGCGTGAGCCACCGCCTGGCCTGAATGTTTTTGTGCCCTCTGAAATTCATATGTCAGAGCCCTAATCTTCAGTGTGGTATGTGGAATTGGGCCTGTGAGAAGTCATTAGGGTTAGATGAGGTCATGGTGGTGGGGGCCTCGTAATGGAATTAGTGTCCTTACAAGAAAGATAACGGAGAGCTCAGCCTTTCCCTCTCTCCGTCCCTCCCTCCCTACCTCTCTCAGTGAGAACACAGCCATCTGCGAGCCAGGGAAGGCACCTCACCAGAACCTGACCGTGCTGGCCCCTGACCTCAGACTTCCAGCCTCCAGAACGGTGAGTAAATAAATTTCTGGTGTTTAAGCCTCTAAGTCTATGGTGCTTTGGGACAGTGGCCAGAGCTAAGACACTTAGATTGGGAAGTAGTAACGATGGAAAAATAGAAGGGTACAAGGAAAGAACATAGCTACGCCAAAGGATGTGAGTAGAAGGTTTTTGTGAGTTCCTTTACTCGCTCCCTGAACAAAATACAACTTGGCAACATAGCGCGGGCTGGGCACTGAGCTACACACCGTCGTGGCGCAGACAGCGGGTCCCTCCTGTCGCGAAGACCTGGGTGTACTGGAGGAAGCAAGTATGACTCCACGAGGGGAGAAGTGCGGGCGTCCACGCGGTCTCACAGTCAGGGCCTCAGACTAGACCTGGAGGGACAGCGACGGCTTCTTGAAGGTGGAGTTTCTAAGTGGAGCCTAGAAAGACAGAGCCCTGGGGACAGCAAGTCCATGGCAGAGGGAGGGTGGAGAGGTGGGGAGGGGACGCCCGCAGACACAGCCCGCCCGAGGGCAGAGAGCCTCCCAGGCTGTGTTAACTCATTTGAGTTTTGCCTGGGTCCAGCCAGGAGGCCCCACAGGGGACGGACCCCATCGGGTCTGCCTGTGCGGAAAGGCAACTCCAGGGCGGTGTAGAAATCGGACTAGAGCGAGCCACACAAGGAGCTAGAGAACAGTTTGGGAGACAAAGGCGGCTTAGACGAGACGATGCCACCGCCTGTCTTACTGAACAGACGCGGACTTCACGGACACTACCTGTCCGTACCCTCAGATCAGGAGCATCGTGCGCTGGGCACCGTCCTCTAAGGGGTGTTCTCAGATGAGACACTGCTGCCGCCTGCAGAACCTCAGCGGGAATCCTGCCTCCCGCTAGGCTGAGCTGCTGCCCCTTTCTCTGCGATTCCAGGGCACCCTGGCTTGTCCCACCTGGACAGCGTCGGTGGCTCCCTCCTGTCCACGATCGCCGAGCCAGAGTGACCTTTCAGCGCATGCATTAGAGCCCAGCCTTCCCCTTCTGGCAGGACTGGACACACACTCTTCCCTGGGCTGCTTCACTCCTGGCCCCGTCCCCCGCTCTGAGTCACATGGCCTTCTTCCATTTCCCGGGGGCTCCAAGCACTTGCTGTCACTCAGATCCCACCAGGATCTCAGAGGGCCCCCCCGCAGACCGTGGCCCGTGGCACTGTTTTCATAGCACGTCCGAAGTCGTCTCGTGTGTGTACATGAGATACGCGTGCATGTTCGTTCACTTAATAACTGTTTCCGGACTCTCTACATCCACGTGTCTAAGGGGAGTATCTGCAACGGCAAGAATGTTCTAGACCTGCTCCAAGGCGATCGCTGCTAGTCATGCATGGCCACCGGGCACTTGAAATGTGGCAAGCTTGACTGCAGAATTGGATGTTTGATTTGACTTCATTTTAATGAGTTTAAATTTAAATGTACATAGCCACAGGGCTATTGTTATTGCTTATTGTTAGGCAGAACAACTCTAGAATATATGCTCTAAGAAGACAGGGGGCATGCCTGCCACTGTGCCTGACATAGTAGGTGTTCAATGAACATTCCTTGAGAGAGTGAACGAAAATATGAACAGACAAATGACATCTCTTGGCTCTGCCCCTACTCTTGCTGGAGGCCCTGAGGCCTCCCTCCCTCCTGCCACCAGGGACTGTCTGCCTGCCACGCTGACCTTAGGCATTTGGCAGGAACACCAGGTGCCAGGGCGGCGGAGTCCATCACTCCCTCCGCTGCGCTCCGTGTAGAGCCCAACAGCCCCTGTGAGGACGTGGGGCGGTGACCAGGTCTTACCAGGCCCCAGGAGATGCTGCAGCTGTTTCCTACACCGTCATTCGGGCTTTACGGAATGTGGAAGTGGCTTGGCCTGGGAATCCATGCGAGTAACTTGATTTGTCTATTCCTCCTCCTCCTCCGTTGTCTGGCGTTGGAAGGCACAGGGAAGGAGGACCCAGTCAGTGTCAGGTCAAGAGGCTGAATTCAATTACAGTGCTATTTGGACCCAATCTCTTTTAGGAAATGCAGTCAGCATCGGGCTGAATAATATATGTTTTTGCAAGTTAGGGTCCCTCCTGGGCTCTGTTGAAGCAGAGAGATAATTCAGAACAGACATTCAGTCTGGCCTCATTTCTATCCAGCAAGGATTTAGGCTATCTACGTTATCCCGTGGCAATAAGCAAAGCTATACTTCCCCCCGTGATAGCCCCGAATGGTGAT
Organism: Lepilemur ruficaudatus; assembly: GCA_963574885.1. Lineage (NCBI taxonomy): Eukaryota > Metazoa > Chordata > Mammalia > Primates > Lepilemuridae > Lepilemur > Lepilemur ruficaudatus. The sequence continues at coordinate 8,617 of CAUYRT010045983.1, forward strand.
TGAAAACGATTTAGCTCCCAAGGCCTCTGGAAAGCACCTTGTTAATTGTGCCTAGAATTGGATGGGAAAAGAGCAGACACAGACACTTTGAGATATTAACAAACATGGGACAAAAAGCAGAGACAATGGTCAGGAGATGAGAGCGACTTCCCAAAGCGGCTCAGGTTGAATTCCCCAGAGAATGAACATCACGCCCCAGGGAATGGGCCCCGTCCAGGGTCAAGGGTCTGCTCTCAGGGCTGGGATGGAAACTCTTGGGCCTGCTCTGAGAGGCTCAGTTGTGCCCTTATCCCGGAGGGACAGTAAGTGTGACTACTGTATTTCCTAGGGCACATCTCTGAGACCTGCCACTCGTGTGGTATGAGATGCTTCAGGGGAATGGATGTTGGGCCAGCGGCAACAGATGTCCATGATGGGGTGACAGGATAGGCTGGCCGCCTGCAGGTGTAAATGAGGCCAGCGCATAAGCAGGTAGCGGTGATGACAGGGCTCTGCACAGCAAAATCAAGCTGCTGGAAACTCAGGCCAATAGGAAGCAAAATGAGCACCCCGACGGAGGCCAGGGCAGAGGGTACCAGGGCAGGCAGCAAGGCGGTGGACCCTGCACTGGACTCGTGGTGGGGCAAAGGTCCAGGTCAACCTCACCAGAGGAGAAGTCTGGGGCTCAGGATGGGCGGGTGATGAGATATAGTTGAGGCCCGTGGCCAAAATTGACTGATGCCGGTGGGGCCAGTGCCTCTGGCTCTCGGTTGAGCGGACAGCTTCTCCCCCTTAAAGGGCCAGGCCCAGCAGGCTAAGGAAACCATAGCAACCACAAGTTAAGGAGGACGGATGAAAAGCTTGTAAACACAGCTTCCAGCCATGCGGCATAGCTCTGGGCTCCTAGGAGACAGCCACATGAAGACCAGTCGCTCACGGCGACCAGACCAAAGGGGTTATTTCTGGACCCCGCCGTGGGCCGACCCAGAGCCTGTGAGCCGACCCAGAGCCTGTGAGCCAGACAGGCAAACACGGGGTACAAACCAACATAACGGCCATAGGTCTGGGCCTCCGTGGGTCGCACGCTCACAGGGCCAGTGACCAGGCTGCTCCCTTTGGCTGTGGCCCCCCACGCTGGCGCAGGCCCACCTCCCCTCCCGTCTCCCTGCAAAGCTCTGCCCCCGCCTTCAGCACCTGGGGGCCTGGGGGGCACGGCACCATCCACGCAGAGCGGTGGCAGCTGGGAAAGCCACTGGGCCAAGTTCCACCCGTCCGGAGGCGAGGACTGCGGGTCCCCAGCGGGATGCTGACACTCCATCCCTCAGGGCCGTGGCCTCGGCTGTACACAGCTAGAGAGTGAGCCCTGACCCTGCAACACTGGGTGCGGCAGTGCCCGCTCAAAACAGACATCTAATCAGATATAGAGTCTGCTTTCTCTCCGATCTGATTGTCCAAAGGCCAAAAGAGAAAAATCAGCGAAACTCTTTTTTGCCTGATAAATACTTGAAATTTTAGGTGCACGGAACCCAAATAGTAACTATGGCAACGCAAGCCACTCCAATAAGACCAGCGCAGATGATTTCCAGCACAATAGCCTGGCTTGTGCTCAGAAAGCAGAGGTAATGCTGGCTGAAAGCAATTCCTGGACTGGGGGTGGGGGGCCCTGCGGCGCGGCGGAAGCTGCATGCTTAGGCTTCTAGTTCCAGGAGTCCAGGATTCAGTGGCAAAATGAATTAACCGCCGGATTGCTGTCTTGCCTCTCCATGCTAACGCACAGGCAGCCTCTCCATTGTCTGCTTCGGCTTCTGCACTCTCCAACACAAAACCACGCAAATCCCAGCACTCAGGTGATAGCACCGAGAATATGGACTATAAAAAATATAGTATCAGGCAGCTGCACCAGACTTTAGAAATCACCCCACTAGAGGCTTCGAAAGGAAAAGGGAGGCCGGGCGTGGTGGTTCACGCCTGTAGTCCTAGCACTCTGGGAGGCCGAGGCGGGAGGATCATTTGAGCTCAGGTGTTCCAGACCAGCCTGAGCAAGAGCGAGACCCCGTCTCTACTAAAAATAGAAAGAAATTAATTGGCCAACTAAAAATATATAGAAAAAATTAGCCAGGCATGGTGACGCATGCCTGTAGTCCCAGCTACTCGGGAGGCTGAGGCAGAAGGATCATTTAAGCCCAGGAGTTTGAGGTTGCTGTGAGCTAGGCTGACGCCACAGCACTCGAGCCCGGGCAACAGAGTGAGACTCTGTCCCCAAAAAGAAAAAAAAAAGATAACTGAAACACCGTCATCACCACCACCATCAGCAGCATTATCATCATCATAATCATCCTCATCACCACCACCACCATCATCACCATGATCACCATAACCACCACCACCACCATCATATGATTATTATCATCACCACCACCATCACCTTCATCACCATAACCACCATCATTACCATCATCATCATCACCACCATCATCACCTTCAACACAATCACCACCATCATCACCATGATCACCATAATCACCACCACCATCATATGATTATCATCACCACCACCACCACCATCATCATCCTCATCACCACCACCACCACCATCACCGTCATCATCATCACCATCATCACCTTCATCACCATCACCACCATCATCACCATGATCACTATAACCACCACCACCAACACCTTCATCACCATAACCACCACCACCATCATCATATGATTATCATCACCACCACCACCATCATCATCCTCATCACCACCACCACTATCATCATATGATTATCATCACCACCACCACCACCATTGCCACCATCACCATCACCACCATCACCTTCATCATCATCACCACCACCATCATGCTCATCATCATCCTCAGCACCAACACTACCACCATCACCTTGTCCTGCCTGTCTCTCCAGCCTCTGCCCCAACCAGTCCTCATGTACACCTGGGGGTCTGGTCATGCTAAAATACTTTTCCCCAACACTTTACACTTCATATCTCTTTACCTTTGTACATTCCATTTCTTCTGCCTGGAGTGTTCTTTACCGATGTTGTCTGCCTGAAAAATTACCAGCTGCCCTTCTGCAAAGCCCTCTCGGACCTCCCTGGTTAGGGAGGTGTCTGCCCCTGTGCTCCACTGCCCACCGAGTTCTTGTCTTTGTTGAGGGGCTTTCCATCCTTTGCCACGTGTGGGGCTCTTGTCTCCTTAGCTGGACTCTGAATCATTTAAGGACAGAGCCCAAGCTTGATTCACAAGCCAGTAGTGCATGGCATGGTCCAAGCTCTTACGACATGTTTCAAGAAGGGAAAGAAGAAGGAGTCTGCTTTTTGAGTAATGGCTCTCAACAGGAGGGGGAGAAAGAAGCAGTTTTGTCCCCCAGGAGACATGCAGCGATGTTTGGAGACGTTTCTGGTTGTCTCACAGCAAGGGGAGTGCTACTGGCATCTAGTGGGTAGCGGGCAAAGACGGTGCCCAATTGAGACAATGTGCAGGATAACCCCCACAACAGGAATTATCCAGCCCCAAATGTCCGAGCTGGGCTCACTGGAGCCTCATTTTAGAGGATCACCACATGTGGGAAGGACATGGGAGAGCCAACCGGCTGAATGCACGTGTGCTCAGCTGCCGGCGGCCCACTCCCACCCCCAGCCCAGCTCAGCACCTGTGGGTGCCGAGGTTGCCGGGAAGGGACTGAAGACAGGGGCAGGATGAAGTCTGGTCACCTCCTTTCCTCTCCATGTGATCTCATGAAGACCCTTCCCTCATCTGGGGCTCCTGTTTTTTTTTGTTTTTTTTTTTGAGACAGAGTCTCACCGTGTTGCCCGGGCCAGAGTGCCATGGCGTCAGCCTAGCTCACAGCAACCTCACACTCCTGGGCTCAAGCGATCCTTCTGCCTCAGCCTCCCGAGTAGCTGGGACTACAGGCATGTGCCACCATACCCGGCTAATTTTTTTTTATACATGTTTTTTTTTTTAATTGGCCGATTAATTTGTTTCTATTTTTAGTTGAGACGGGGTCTCGCTCTTGGTCAGACTGGTGGTTTCGAACTCCTGACCTTGAGCTATCCGCCCGCCTCAGC
>CAUYRT010045984.1:0-11055 GCA_963574885.1 Lepilemur ruficaudatus
GCTAATGAGGTAGTGCTAAGACGGATATTAAAAAGAGCTAGGAGCACAATTCACAATTGCAAAGATGTGGAAACAACCCAAGTGCCCATCAATACATGAGTGGATTAATAAAATGTGGTATATGTATACCATGGAGTACTATTCAGCTATAAGAAACAACCATGATATAGCACCTCTTGTATTTTACTGGATAGAGCTGGAACCCATTCTACTAAGTGAAGTATCCCAAGAATGGAAAAATAAGCACCACATGTACTCACCAGCAAATTGGTTTCACTGATCGACACCTAAGTGCACATATAGGAAGGCATTGGGTAGATGAGAGCAGGGAGGAGGGGATGGGTATATACATACATAATGAGTATGATGCGCACCATCTGGGGGATGGACACGCTTGAAGCTCTGACTCCAGGGGGGAGGGGGAAAAAGGCAACGCACGTAACCTAAACATTTGTACCCCAATAATATGATGAAATAAAAAAAAAGAAAAAAAGAAAAAGAGCTAGGAATACCTGAGCACAGTGGAAAAACAAAGCAGTAGATGGCCATGATTGGGAAAATTTCGAGTGTTAGGAAAAAGCTGATCCAGACTCTGAAATTTCCTGTATGCACCCCTGTAACATGGACATTTAGTAGGTGGGTAATTAGAATTAACTATACAGTCATAGGGTATTTGACCTATTTTCAATCACTTTATTCAAACTTAATTCATAATTAAAAGATGAACCCTGCTTATATTTTCTAATGCATTGATCTATCGGTTGCATTGATCCTATGCATTGATCCAATGCATAGATAATGCATTGTTCACTTGATGAAATGCAACCAGAAAGTGAGATAATACCCAAAATTACTACCATAGGAAGTTTTTCTAATTATGTTAAAGACCAATTTGTTTTATTAAAAAAGCCTGTAACCATTTAATGAGAGATTCTTGCTTGGAAAAGCTAAAACAAGTGGTTTTACTACTAATGATCATATGGCCACTAGTATTTTTCACAAAACACTTAATTTCAACCAAAAATCAATAAGGAATTCCAAAGCTGTTCTAATAATCTTTTTTAACTATCATAATAAAAAGAACATAGCTGTTTAATTTGTTTTAAATGACTCTCAGGAACAAATGGCTGCTTTTCGCAGGAATTGAAAGAGAAGATGGACGAGCTCCTGCCCTTGATCCCTGTGCTGGAACAGTACAAAACAGATGCCAAGTTAATCACCCAGTTCAAGGAGGAAATCCGGAATCTGTCGGCCGTCCTCACTGGGATTCAGGAAGAAATCGGTGCCTATGACTATGAGGAACTGCATCAAAGAGTGCTGAGCTTGGAAACCAGACTTCGTGACTGTATGAAAAAGCTAAGTGAGTAGAAAATTTTCATTTGTCTAAGTTATATTTTTAAGCAGTTTCAGTGAAAACTGAATTCTTACATTTTGCAAATAGTCCTAAAGTACCTAATTATCAGGAAAACAGTGCCTGTGTTCTGAGTGTAAGTGTTCCTTAATGACGTAAGCATATTCGGGCACTCAGTGCTTTATTAACAGTTCCCTGATTTTTAGATCACTGCGTTACCATTTGGTGGCTTGAAATAAGTATTTCAATTGGCTATGTTAGTGAAAATAAATTTTATTTTTAAGTATGTGAGGGCCAATTGTTTCTTGGCTAAGGAAGAGGGGAAGCATTTTTGGTAGTGGAGAAAGTTAGAGGCTAGGGAAAAGGAAGTTACCCAGGGACAAAATGTGAAATAGCAACGATTAAAACAAACCAAAACAATTTTTCCGCTATGTAGAATTGCCATCGACTGCTCTGATCTACTCAAGAAATAAAATGGGGCACTTACTTCAATAGATAGTCACCACTGTGCAAGGGGTCAAGCATGCGAGATGGGTTATGGACTCTAGTTCTTGCCTCCTAAAATGCATGGGTCAATCTGGTGTGAGGTTACAAACTCTTCATCGCATCCATGAACTAATTATTCAACTGAAGTCACCATAGCAGTAGTATGCAACTTAAATGCAAAAAAAGCAAGTAGTCTTGAATTGGATAAGAAGGGGTTGTATGTCCATTTAGAAGTAATCCTTCAGTTGTTGACATGACCGGGAGGGCAGCTCAATAACCATAGACAAGTATTCTTTCAAGGTAAAGAAATGATTTTCTGGAACGTGAAACAAACTGGGAAGAGAAGCATTTGGGAAAAAAAAAAAACAATTCCTCAATTTCTAATAAAGAAAACTTCAGTGAATAAATGTGAAAATTTAAAATAAAATTTGAATGGCTTACAAAAACAATTTAAAGACTATTTTACAAATGCGCTTCGAATGTTAAAAAGAGAGCCCAAAATACAAAATGTTGCATCCAGTTATCACAGCCTCAGGACAATGTGGGAAATCACCACATCTAAGGCCCCACTGTAGTCATCGCAGGATTTCCAAGAGAATTTAATGAAATTAAACAGAAGGAAATAAAGTTCACCCGAAGGCAACACATAGGCAGGAATCTCAGCTCCTTACTTCTCATCAGGCAAGGTCCACACCTTTTCATCTATACCTGGTCTCCTAACCATCAACTATGTAGATTCCATGACTGTGGCTCTTGCTTCTCTCCAACCCATTGTCCACATTATTGCGAAAGAGATTTTTTCTGAAGTATAAATCTGAAATTATTTTTCTCTGCTTAAAATCTCCTATGAATTTCTTGTGTCCATGGCTGCTGAGGTCCTTCGTGTGTGGCCCTCCCTACTTCTCCAGTCTTAGGTTTTGCCACTTCTTCCTTCACACACTAAGTCCCTGCCATGTGTGCCTTGTACTCTCTTACCACGGGGCTGTTATGAGATGCTGTTTGTTCCTGCTCCTGAAACGCTCTTTCCCCTATGTGCTTTCTCTGTCAACACATTTTCAACTGCCACATGTGATGGACTCCTAGTCATTCTTCAAGTCTCAGCTTGAATGCTATATCTTGCCAGAATCCTTCATAGCCTTCCCAGACTAGCTTGCATGTCCTGCTAGGTACTCACAATCCCTGAATTTCACTAATTAGTGGACTTTTCATGTTTTGTTATCATTGCATGTGTAATTGGATGTCTCTTGCTAGACTTTCCTTCCATGAGGATAAAAGTCATATTTATTATGTTCACTCTAAATTCTGTATCTCCCAATGCCTGGTAAACTACCTGGCAAAGAAAAATTACTCAGTAAATATTTGATGATAAATTAAGTCTGTAATGAGTCATAGGAATAATTTCTAAACTTTTTATCAGAGTATTAGCTATTTCAAGTGACAGGGAATGATCTGTTTTACTTGTTAAAAAAATGCAGCCTTTTAGCCAAATAATCTTTAAGTCAAAAATAACATAGGTATGATTAAGACTAAGCAAGGTAAAAGTTATTTATGTGACATGGCACTTAAATACCTCTTTAATATGCTCTGCTTTTATAAATCAAGTTCTGGAGTTTATGGTCAATGTATAATACATAAACATTACTGACATAAAGAAATTCTGCTGTTGTATTGTATTCTTTTTGAATCAAGAAATAGCTTTAGTTCAATGCTCATATTAGTTACATAGCTTGCCAAATGATGTCTCTACCAAATAAGATAAGAAAAAAATCTCAAACCGAGAATTACGTAGTGTCCTCCATATCCACATTACTTTGTAGGTTACAAAGAAGTATCCAGATGCATATTTTATTAGCTCATAAAATATCTGGTTAAAGATTTTCTGTTAATGAAGCATACAGGACTGGTCTGTATAGAGCTTTGACTTTCTTTGGCAGAGGTCCATTTGTTATAGATGAACCATTCCAAATCCTGAGCATCAATTCACTCTTTTATTTCTAGCGTGTCACAATAAACCTGAGCACACAGGCATTGTATGCTGAGACGGGGCATCTGCTAAATACAGACGGACTCTACTAAATGCAAGGAGAGGCAATAGGATGGTTCTAGCTAGTAAGGTCCTTGAACCTGACATTGTGTGAGTTATGTTTTTGAATGATTAACAGAGAAAGCTCTTGGGATTTGCTCAAATTTAGAAATGAACTTTACTTCTATATATATTCTGTCTGAGTTTACTTAGCTGGAAATAATTTCTACTGCAGTTGGGTAATTCCACATTCCCCTCAGCTCTTTCATAACCCCATTTGTTTGTTTTTTCTAATCCACATATAACTCCCCACATATAACCCCCTCCAATACAGAAGAAGTTGTTGAAATGGTATGTCGGACAAAGAGGATTAATCTAAGTGGACATGAATTCATTCTTTTCATTCTTCTTACTGAACCTTGGATAATATTTCTATGGTGTTCTTAAACTTTAGGACTTGATTCTCTCTCTCTCTCTCTCTATATATATATATATATATATATATATATGCATATATATATAACATCACAGACCTTTTTTTATTAACTTTCCCTCAGGGACCACAAAGTTTGAAAAAAATGTGACGGTCAAATGAATTGCATTAATTAACATGCATTTTAATTTTAACTAATCTAAAACACAAAATCTAGCAATCAATATATTACAAATACCAAACAGCAATAAAATCGGTATTCAACTTTCTTATTTAATGACATGGTTGCTATATGAGTTAACTGAGATAACTCTGTAAAATATTGAAAATAGTTCTTATGTTTCATAAATGTTTTCCTAGATTATTAGCAGCCCTTGGCTCCCTATTCATTTAGCAGAGAACCCAGTGCCACAAATAATGAAGTGAAAACTCTTTTATGCTTTTTGTTTCAAGAACTGGGTAGTTTTGTCCATTCCACAAAGTTTGTTAATTAACTACTTACTAAGCACCTCCCAAGCAGAGAGAATATTTATCAGCTGGACCACAAACACTTAATTTCAGCTTAGAACAATGTCGAGGCAGAGATATTCTAATTATGTGAAGTAGAAAGCCACATGGTCCCTGAAAATATAAGTAAATAAATCTTCATATTTTCCTTAAAAAAAAACAAACCAATCCAATTGGAAGAACGTGTCTGGTAATATATATTTACACACATACATACATATAGTTGCAGAAGAAATCAGACATAATTTCTAGTGTGGCACTAGGTCATAGTGCTAAGTTCTTAGTATTTACATTTCCTGGCAATTGGCAAAGATATTTATCCAGAAGTATTTACATTTCCTGGCAATTGGTACAGGTTGGACCAATTCATCTCTGAGAATCCTTTTAACTCCAAGCCTAGTATTATCTCATAGTTAAGTGCTCAGATATCAAAATATCAGAACACATGGTCTTGGGGGAGAAAAAAGATGTTAGTCACCATCAGCACCATTAACGGAAAGAGTAGAAAGAAAAACATATCAGAGGTTTGATGTTCCAAAAGGGTCTAAAATCCAGTTGCTATGCTGCTCATATCTAGAGTGGGACACTGGGTAATTACAGGATCAGCAATGTAGTAACAAGAGCAAGAAGACTCATTCATCAATGGCATCTTCACTCTTCACGAGCGCCTCTCAACCCACACAGCCAATTAGCAGAGGGTAGAAATGGATTGAGGAGAGACAATGAAATTGCAACAGTGATGGATGCATTTCCCCTCACTTTTTCGGTGTGGGCTTGCTTTTAAGTAAATGTTACAGAGTACATCACATGAATTTTAAAATACTAAAAAACAAACTAGTTTCATTGCCTGTCTAACTTAATGTCTAAGTTACTCCAAAATCATAAGTAAGGCCCTGAGGGAATCACATGTCATTCAGACCACTAAGGCACCATTTAGCTTATTTCTACTACAGAATTAAAGGTTTGGAGAAAATAGAAGTTAGCAAAATGCTTCCACAGCAATGCACCCTAGTGGCCTGCGTGAGGTTCAGTAATTAATGCCCTTTCCAAAGTGCTTAATTTTCTCCTATGAGAGATTGAATAGAATAAAATCCCCTGTGCTTAATTAAATCATATCAAATTCCTAGATATGCAGAATGTAATTATACGTATGTGAGAATTTGACCGAAAAAGCATGGTTAAAGCTCACACACCGCCCCAAGATCACCAAAAGATATTTAATGGAGACTATAATCAGGCTTTCCAGCTTTCTAGTTCTCTGCCCCCCATTTCTTCTTGTTAGTTCTATTTTAGGGCAATGGTTCAGTGCCATCTAGTGAAGCAAAGCACTGGCTGCATCCTTCCATTGACACAAATGGTTTCGAGACTTCATTTTTAAGTATCAGTAGCATTAGAAACTTGAGGTCACAAGTGGTAAGACTTGGGTTACTATCTTTGCTGTTTATGCCAAATTAGTTTTTAAAAGGGAAGCCAAATTATCTATTTGCTAAATAGTCTTACTTGCACATTTGACAGATATTTATTAACTCCCTAATGCTGGCACTTTGCTAGGTATTAGCAGATGTAAAGATGGATAGGAGACCATTTCCCCCTACTGTCAAGATGCTTGCATTTTAGTGGGGACAACAAGCACACAAATAGATAACTACAGCAATATTGAGAGCCCACCACTCACTTAACAGGCACTGTGCCTGCTGTTTTAGATGTGCTAGTTCTAATCTATGCAGAGCTCTGAGTTAGGCATTAGTATTGGCAATTTAATTAAAACAGATGCTCAAAAATTTTAAATTAACTTGCCAAAGATTCATGTTAAAGCCAATAACTTTAAATCCTAGTACTGAGTTCAAGGGCTGAGATTTTTTGTGGGGTCCATACAATAATAGAGAAATTCCCTAGATGCTCAGTAAGTTTACTTTAATAAATAAAAAAAAACCATCCACCCAATTGTTAAAGAAAAGAAGCCACAGAGTCATTCTTGGTTCTTTCTTGAACCTCACTCCCCCAACACAATCACCAAATCTTTTTTTCTCCCCTCTCACAGATCTTTCAAAACTACCTCTTTTCTGTATCCTCATTTCCACCACCCTCATCCAGAGCATCGTTCATCATTTTTCAAATGGATTATGGCAATGGCTGCCCAACCATATGTTTTAGCTGCAGTCATTCCCTCTCCTTCACACTAAGTATTGAGTGTAATCCTTCCCAAATGCAAATCTTGTCATGTTAAACCTGTATTTAAGTGGTTTACCTTTAAAATTGAATCCAAACATCTTTGCATGCTTTGTCCTGATGAAATGGACTCTGTCTGATTCTCCAGGTCTTGAGTTCTTCTCTCACGTCCTCATGATGCACTCAGTCTAAGCTTCAGTCATGTTAATCTTTCAGTTCCTCAATTGCGCATGCTTTCTTTACCTCCTGAACATTGAATTTTCTCTCCCTTTTCCTGGAACACTTTTCCTCCCCACCTTACGTGTTCTCTGAGTGTCCCTTAATGTGGTTGTATTCCCCAGGCATGGTCTCCCACAGCCCTCTCCCTGCTCCTGCATGACACTCAGTACATTGACACATTTTACAGAGAATACCTATTTGCTTTTTTTTAAAAAAAAAAATCTTTACCCACTTTAGATGAGTTGTCTCTGAACTGAGAAGTTGGAAACCATCCGGTCCTGTTCTAGTTGAATCCTTGGAGACTCTCACAATACACCTGAAATGGAGTAGACAAAAATTAGTGTCTGCAGAATGTTTAAGATCAAATTTTATATTTAAAATAAAAAGTTGCTTTCAAGAAATAAATCAGTGTATGTAAAATATAAAACATATCTATATCTTTTACAAAACCAAAAAGCTTTGGGGGAAAAAAATAACAAACACACATCATTTTTCCACTTTTGTTTTCATTGCTTTCTTCAATGGCAATGCAGTATTTCATTCCGAAACAATCTGGTATTTTGCTTTACTTAGCACTTAAAGCAATAGACACTAAACATCTCAGTGAACGCAAGAATTAACAGAAAATCAAACTGTGTGTCTGAGGTAGAAAGGAGTGAGATTTAACTAAGACATGTAATAGGGGAAATTTATAAGAATATTCCCTCAAATTAAATTGAGGAGATCCCTGAATCATTTACCAAAGATAGCCCTAATCTCCCAAAAATTCTAGGCTGTAAAATAGAATGGCAATTTCTCCATTGTCTGTATACTTGATGACTTATTCTTCTGGAACCCTGGAACCCTTGTTATAGTATAGCTACATTTGGTGATGATTGGTAAATTTTACAATAAATTGATTTGTCATTAACTTTCCTCTTTTTATGTCCTACATTTTGAACTAAATTATGACTAAATTGTAAGCCTTTTAAGGATATAAAACCTACATTTCTGGAAGCAAGCATGAATTGTCAAATTAATTGAGATTTTATAACCCAGTTCTCCATTAAGTTTAGATGCTAGGTAGGCTTCTCTTTAAAGATATGTTCAAAATATAAGCTCTATCTCAGAAAAGGTAAAAGGAAGAGACATTTTTAAAATAATTAAATGGGTAAAATTATGTTAATTTTGGGAAAAGGGGGTTATTTAGACACATTCATATTATTCTTGATCTAATTAACCAGAAAACCACTGGAAACTCTCCCTAGTGAGGGCTATATCCAATATGGCCATTCTTATCCTTACCTTTCCCTTAGTAGCATAATCAGTAAGACTAGACAGGAAAATAAAAGTTTAAATGACATAAATATATTTTACTACCAAATGTATGGTAGAGAAAAACATACTTAAGTAGCTTTAATAGATAGACTTTAAAGATCAAGTCATATGTATTTTTTACTACATGAGTTCTCTGATGGCCTTAAGTAAAAAGAAATAACATTCTATCCATAAAATTATTCACTACTCCATTTAATTTGCTTCTATGGGTATGACCTTAAGATTAAAATCCAGAAGCTGTTAGTCCAGGATATTACAAGCTACAATAATATATTGAAGAAATAAACAAAACAGAGGACAGATGGTTTTTATGCTTTGTTGATCCAAACAACTGATCTTCTTGCTGAATCCCAAATGATATCTTTTCCTGAGCTACTGATTGATAAATATGGATTATAACAGATTTAAAAAATTGAATCTCTAAAAGTCATCAGAAAAATAAAATGATCACTTTCTTCAATTACTACTGATTCAATACATTTTCTGAATATACACAATGTACACGGGCAATGCATTATAAATGCTAATATTTTATGTGTCTTACTGTAGACACAGAGCATAGCAGGAGAAAATCAATGAAGCAAGATGCTTAACTTCCTTCTTTGCCATCCACCTTTGCAGCAACATTTGTCTTCCAGGCATTTGGGAAAATTATCCTTTCTGTCCGACTTCTTTTGTCCTCATAAAAAGTGAGAGCAAAGTGAGAAAGATAGTGATTTCTTTCAACAAGAGCTAGTTTTGAGAAGCTAAGAAAAAAAAAAGTGACTTTTATTGTTTATTTCATTTTACTTTATTTTTACAATTTCTGGGTTCTATTAGAATCTGAGGGTACCCATGCTTACTTAACACTAAGGTCCACAAAATTATAACTAAAAACGCAGCCAGTTTCATAAATTCCTGTAACTTTAATTTTACTAATTTCATTTGGCAAGATGGATTTTGGATTAGAAAATCAATAACCATTTGTAATGGAAGCTTCTGCTGAGAAGAAATCAACATTGAGAGAACTTACTGAGTTTTGCTTCCCAGGAATAAAGGTAGACAGTGATGATGGTGACCGTGATCACACTGATGGTGTTTGTGTGTGTGTTTAACCACAACCACAAATACCACCTTCTCCGCATCAGCATATAAAAGTTTGTTGATCCAATATCTATCCCATGTCTTCTGAGTTAAAATGACATTATGTCAGGCTTCAGAACTTTCATTTTATGGATGAGGAAACTCCACCTCAGAGAATAAGCATATTATCTAACATTATATGATGATTTAATGTTATGGCCTAGATTAGAAACCAGATTTCCTAACTCCCGCCCACCTCAGCATTGAAACCTGGATAAAATATACTACACAAAGAACATTTCCTGGGAAATTAATGGAAGTTAGAACACACATGCGCGCACAGACGCATATAAAAGGATAGAGGCATGATTACTCATGGTTACTAAATAGATTAAACTACCATATGCTCATGGGCTTCATTTATTTAATTATTGTCTTTTACATCACCAGTTTCTTGCTCTCTACTAGGTGATTTCTATAGACAAACAAGCCTTTCTTAAACAAAAATAACAGCAGTACAACAATAAAAACTTTCCATGATCTCATATTTTCCTATCCCTATCTCCTAACTTTTTTTACTTTCAAAGAATCTTCTATAGCTGCTGCTTCAGTTTATAGTCTTTTCAAACCAACTCCAATCCAATTTCTAGTCTGACCACTCTTCTTCATTTGAGTCTTGTCATCACCAATGACTTATTGTTGCCAAATTTCACAGACATTTCTTTGATCCTGTCGTGCTAGACCTCTCAGTGATACTAGCCACAGGTCAGCATTACATTCTTCTTAAAATATTTTCTTCTTTTGAATTTCTTAACACCACACTATTTTTTCTGTCCCACTTATATACAGCTTATTCTTACGTTCTTTTGCTAGGTCTTATAAATATTGTGATTTGCAGAGCTCTGGTCTGGTTGCCTTTCTCTTTTCTGGGTATGCCCTCTCTCTAAGGCAGTATGTAGCCCCTGGCTTTCACTGCCGTCATTGTGCTGATGAAAGTCAAAACTGCATAGCAAAAAAGTGTCTGCTCCCTAGATTTATCTACTATTTCCGCCAGCATGTATAATAGTCATGAAGAATGTAAAATAACTTATGCTGGATTCTTCGTTTTTCCTCCCAAACCTATTCCTCCTTCAGTCAGTCCATCTGAGTAAATGTCACTACAACCTGCCCAGCTAAACAAGCCCAAAATATGCATATTATCCTAGATTACTTTTTATTTCTTTCTTTCTTTTTTTTTTTTTTGGAGACAGGGTCTCACTCCCTTGCCCTGGCTAGAGTGCCGTGGCATCAGTCTAGCTCACGGCAACCTAAAAATCTTGGGCTCAAGCAATCCTACTGTATCAGCCTCCCGAGTAGCTGGGACTACAGGCATGCACCACCATGACCGGATAATTTTTCCTATGTTTTTAGTTGGCCAATTAATTTCTTTCTATTTTTAGTAGAGATGGGGGTCTTGCTCTTGCTCAGGCTGGTTTCAAACTCCTGACC